>CM075309.1:3618601-3774912 GCA_037672795.1 Lagerstroemia speciosa | reverse complement strand
AAAAATCTTGTCAAACGTGAGAATTCAAAAAAATTGAGATCCAATTAGTTTATTTTCTCTTAATATTATTAGTCTCAATCTATGTTAAAAATTTAACAAGCTATTTATTTATGGATAATTTTTTATCTATTAAGAAATATTTTTACAGCTATTCTTTTACAATAATATAATTATTTTATTGCTCAAATAATGCAAGTTTGACATTTTAATTTTTAACTTTCCTTATGTATCTTAAAATATGATTTTTTAAATTTAACACAAACAAAAATAACTTTGATTATTTTTATGGAACATCAAATTTAGAAAAGAGAAAATGAGGCTGAGCTCTTTTCCCAATGAAAACATAGAATTAAGGAAAAAAAAGATGATTTTAGTCTTGAACCTTTGACACCTTTTTTAACTTTAGCCTAAATCTTTTTTGGTTGGAAACGGTCCTCAACCTTTCCCGTTTAGTTCATTTTTGGTACTACCATTACTATTTCCATTACAATATACTGACATGGATTACCCATCAAATAAGAGGTATCGACGTAGGCAATAATATGTCTAACTTATCTAGACCGGTTTAATGAAATCAAACGAATTTGCTTTTTCTTTAGTAAACCGGTCTGCTTTTAACATAGGCAGAGTCAAATATGTTAAAAGCAAACAGGTTTACTAAAAAACAAAGCAAATTCGTTCAATTTCATTTAACCGATTTAGACGAGTCAGTTATATTATTGTCCACGTGAATGTCTCTTATTTGGTGGGTAATTCATGTCAATATATTTTAATGGAGATTGTAATGGTAGGACCAAAACTAAACTACTTGAGAAAAATCGAGGACTGTTTCCAACCCAAAAAAATACTTAGGTTAAAGTTAAAAAAGGTACCAAAGGTTTAGGACTAAAATCATCACTCTCCCTAGAATTAACCCTTTAAAATTAAACATTACGTTAAATTTGATTAGATATTACAAGATTCTGTATTTTTTAATTTCTTGCATTCTATTTTACACTTACAAGTCTCCTTTATAGTAAAATATAATTAAATTAATAAAGTAATAAAAATTAGGGAAATAAGGGTTGAAATTTTGTTTTCTTTAATATTTTTGCTTTGGAGGGTATTTATTTGAAGTGCTATTAAATTATGGCAATGTTAAATTATGGGAAAATTAAAATTATAGTACAATTTTCTTAGGTTATATATTAAAAATTAATATTGTCATATTTAAAAAATATAATGTTGACAGAATAATTTGATAAATAGATAATATTAGAGTTTGACTCATTTTAAACTCGAATTTTATTATTTTAAAAATTGATAAAAGAAGTGAATATACAATAAATAATTAAATAAAATTTTAATTGTATTTAATTTTAGAATTTAATGAAAATTTTAATTACAATTAATTTCAATATATGTGATTTTTCATTTAATCAAATATGAAGAATAAATAATAATCTTACAAAAAATTGAGTGGTAATAAAAAGGATAGAAATAAAGTACGAGAAAAAAGATGTAAAGGAAAAGAGTAGAGAGAAGTGAAAAGGATACCAATGAGGGAGCTTCTCCTATATATATAATATAGATATAGATAATTGTAATAATCATACAAATATTTTAAAGATAAAGATCTTACCATGAGACGCGATCATTGTACGGGTCCAATGAGGCTGGGCTCTAATTTGGTGAAAAAACAGCCTGAGCTTTGTACCACGTAGTTTCGATTATTCATGTTTCTCCTTTTACCTCGTAGTTTTCTCTGCTATTTTCGCACTCAAATTTCGTTGCCTTGATGTGATTCCAAACCACTATAGATTGGCATAAGAGTTTTGGGCCCAACAAACTTAGGTTGATCTCGAAGATACCCTCAGCAGCATTCAAAGCGGAGAAATTTGATGGTTCAAATGATGTTCGCTCATAGAGCATTAAGATGAAGGTGTTGCTGCTGCAGCAGAGCATTGTGGGGTAGTAGATAAAGAAGTTGTGTTAGCCCGATTCGAATGAATAGTGAAATCATGTCTGTCGTGGCGATCGCTTAAGTGTGATCTAGCTCGGCCTATCAAACAAGATATTTCGGGAGGCATGCGAGCGCGATCAGATTTCGGCCATGCAATAATGTTAAAAGTTGGAGTCCATATGCATGGCAAAGCCTTTTACCAACCAGTTATACTTATAAAAGTAATTGTACCAATTGAAAATGAGTTCTAACACTTTAATTAAGAATTTTTTGATTTTGCACGACATTGGGGACAAAATCTCGTAGATAGTGAAGATAAAAGTAATCTAGCGCCGTCACAAAGTCAAAATATTTGATGAGAATATCAAAGGGATCCAGTGGAAGATAGTAATCCACTACACAATCAATGGTTTAAATTTAGGGGGGGACTTTGTCTAATAGTACCGCTTGCAACCTGAAATCAAGAGGTCATGGATCTGATTATCATAAATGTGACTCCTCTTATCCATTTATTCAACATTTTTTATATCTTATTCCGAGCTCGTGTGCCTCGTTTTTACGCAAAAAAAAAAATTTAAAATTCAATTTCGACACGAAGTTTAATTTTCACGATAACAATGAGTCTCATCGATCATCAAATATCTTACATTGGTACCCCCCACAGCAAAGTGAAGGTTGAGAGGAAGTACAATCACACTGTTGATGTTGCAAGAGCACTAAGGTTATGTCAAAGTTGTCAATCCAATCTGTACATATCTGTAATTTATTTAATTAGACGCACGCCTTCACCATCAATGACGGTGGTCTAGTGTAGTTTGAAATTCATTCTCTTACAGTTTGATGAGGCTGAAGTCTTAAAACACACACCTCCTTATGATAAGTTTATCAAGGAGCAAGTTTAAATTCCGATAATAAAATGTATATTTGTTGGTTATCCACCCAGCCAAAAGCGATGAAAATATTCAACATAGAAAAGTCAAAATAATACATTTATATTAATACTAAATAATGAAAAAAATATTAAATAATCATATTTTACAAGAATATATAGATAATGTTAATAATTATTATAATAATAATTATTTGATTAATTAATATTAATTCGCTGATTTAATAAGACCGCCTAGAAATTTCCTAACTCTTGCTTGCAGAGAAGACAGAAACTACCGAAACTTCTTTTCAAAGAAAATGGTATCCAATGCAAGCAATCCGCTTTTAACGTAACAGAAATTGGATCAAATTTCTTGCATAATTTTATTTTATTTCTTCTCCTTACGTAAAATATTATTGATTTAATTATATTAATTAATTTTAATCACCTAATTTTTCTTCTAAGATTTTTTTTTTTTCAGATACGGGTTCTCTCTCTATTGACTTTACCTTTTCTGCCCTCCGAAGGCCAGCCCGACCGGTACGCTATCATCAAACAGTACGCCGGCAAACAGGTTCGAACCTCTCGGAAGACGGTATCTGGAGATTAATGACGAACTTCAGGCCGTACAATACATCATCCGGTAGACTAGTTAGGAATCGTTGTCGCTCTAGTGGCTGACCGGGACACCACCGATATCAAAAAAGAAGAGAGAGACTTTACCTTTTCCGATGAAAACAAGAAATCCTCCTAATTTTCTCCGGAGAACACAAGCCAGAAACTTCGGCTCATCGAGACGGCCAATTTCCAAATTTCCTTTCCTTCGTTTCAGTTTCCATATTCCCGGAAATCGGGTCCGTTTCCCTGGAAACGGAGAGAAATTCTCCCTTTCTTCACTCAAGCTTCTTCCCCAAATCGATGAATCCATGTCAATTCAGCCAAACAGTGCACGGAAAAATGGAAAACAGAAGAAAACGAAAGATCTCTATTGAACAAATTAAGCTTAACTACATCGACAGAACATAAGTACGACGAACGCTAGATCACAATGTAGACTATCAACACAGTGAAGAACTTGGCTAATCCGACGGTCAAAGTCAGCGGCTCGATCGATCTTTTCCCGTTGAAAAAATAAGGGGAGCAATCGATCGTGATACGACCCTGAAACCCTAAAAAGATCCAAACTTTCGTCACACCCAGATGTCAATCCTCCAAACCCTAATGGTCAGCGCTGTGAAGACAAATCCGACAACTTCTGAAGCTATTCCAGCCTCAGAAGCTTCCTGAGATCGCTGGTCGCGTCTACGAAGCTCGGCGAATCGGCCCTCTTCGCGCAGAACGCCGGCACGGGAAGCGAACTTGGCGGCGGCGACGTTATGAATGCACCTCCCGCGTAGAAACTGGCCAACTCGGCAACCTCAACTCGGGTAGACTCGGCGTACGCCTTAATCGGCCGAGCAGCCGGTTCCACGACTCGGCCGGACTCGGCGAGCCGGTTCCGAGTAGATGACTCGGCTCGGCGTGACTCAGCTCTGCCCGGCCTTGACTCAGTGACCCGGTCAGCTGGAGGTGACTTTAGGACCGTCGGCGTCACCGTCAGCTCTTCTCCGCGTCGTAGGAGCTTGACCTCGCCTACAACGACGGTCTTCGCCGGAGGGGGAGGAGGGGATCTGTTCTGGGACTTCGTCGGGCTGCGCCTGCTGCGTCCCTGGTGGACCCGGTTCGGGCTGCCCCGAGCCAGATCGAGTTTAGGAAGAGGCATCAAGCCATCCCTAGGGTTACGAACTGCAACACCCATTTCTGCAGAAGAAACCGGAAGGGGATTGGAGCTAAAGAGCAAGGAAAGCTCCGAACTTTCGAGAAATGGAGGAATTAATGGAAGAGATTGAGAGAATATACAGAAGAACCGCGAGAGAGGTGCTGGAAATTGGAGGGTTTCTTATAGGGGAAGGGAAGGGGGGACGACTGTTGGTCGGTCAGGGAAGGCGGCGAGGAAGTGATAAGGACAAGGATGCTCACCTCGGGAGGACGCGTGTGATGTTTGCATTTTCCTTCCTTTTTCTTGAAAAATTGTAAGGTAGGCTGAGTTTACAGGTCATATCATAAAATTAGGGTAATAAATATTTCATTGATAAATAAATATAATTAAAAAAATAAATAAATAGAAAAATATAATATAATAAATAATAATAATATATTAAATATTTATTAGTGAAATTTAAAAATAATAAGATAAGTTGAGTTCAGATAAGAATCTCATTTTTCATGTTCACAAATTAAAAAAAGAGGGAAAAAAAAAATCATGTTGACGAATCCACTCCCCTCATTGAACACAACTAAACAGGAGTTTGACAACCCATAGGACGCCACGTATCTTATTATTTAATAAAAAACTGGAACTAATTTTTTAGAATTTTTTTATTTTTTGATAATTTAAATATATGAAAAAAATAATAAATTAAGAAAAATTTTAATACAATAAAAAAAATTGGTAGTTCAATGTATTCTTTCCAAGGGGGCATTATTCTATCCTCCGGATGAACTTCCCGCGGTGATTTTCGATGTAAAAAAATAGAGGTGACAGTACTATACATGAAATTGTCAATTATACTTTCTATTATAAAACTTTAAGGTTGTGGAAGAAATACAGAGTTGATTAAAGAAACAAATTTAAGGTTAGATTTTAAAATAAATAATTTAAATTAAATAAAAATGAAAAAGAATGGAGGAATTATGAGAGCTTATGATAAATAAAGTAGAATTTTTCGTAAAAATTACGAACGTTGCAAGAAGTGGAAGAATTTTAAAGGCGTGAAATCCATTGTATGATTAAGAGAATAGTGAGAAACTTTGAGAGAATCAGGAAAATATTTGACAGGATATGAGAAATTAATAAAATAGATAAATGTACTGAAATTATAAAAATAATGAGAAAGTCTTCACATCTTCTATTGTTTTTATCTAAATTAAATTTGACCCGTTATAAACTAAATTTAATTTAGAGGATTTTTGGAATTTAAAAATAAAAATAAAATTATTTTAAATTTACAGAGATAATATAAAAGGTAACAAAAATCTCAAATCTCTTTAAATAATTCCTTTTTTGGTGTGTATACTTATGGAGCTTTTATTTCGGAATAAATAATTTAATCTTTAAAAATCCAATAAAATTTAATTAATTTAAATTCGACTAGGATTAACTTACTCTAATGTAAAGCTCTCCCTAATAAATTCTCTCAATTTATGATTTTTAAATTAAAATCCTACTTGAGAAAAAAAGATATCCAACAGTATCAATAAATTAAAAAGAAAAATGATTTCTAAGTGAGTCCTGAGCATTGAAAAGACAAAGGAAACAAAGGAGGATTTATTAGCAAAATCCGGGGGAGGGGCAGGATTCGTAATTAGCCACAGAATACGGGGGCACAATGTTAAGGTGGGGACATAAAGAAGAGAAGACAGCTGGGGCGAGCTCATACGTGGTACTGCGCGTCCGTCGGCGTCCACGTTAGACTTTAGAGATGGGGACGCGTGGCCAGAGCGGACGGGCTAGCCGGCCGACTTCCTCTTTGCGGTTCAAGTGAACCGCCACCTCATTAATTTAAAAATATTATTAAAATAAGAATTATTCGTGACACTAACACCGCTGGTGACGCATCCGTAATTATGGAAGGTAACTCTGCAGCAAAGACACTGATCTGGCGATTTCAAGCTCAAGTTCGGTGAATTCAAGATCTCATATTCGAATCATCTTTTACATCACTTGTGTTTGTTGTAGGTGTGCTCTATAAGAGGGTATGGAGGACATTGACCTTGTGAGAACCGGAGCATTGCAATACCGAGAGGACCAGTACTCGCATTGACCGATTAATACGTTTGGTATGTTCACGATTGAATACGAAAGTATGGTTATTGGGTAGGAGGAGGCGGCAGAGTCTATCCTATCGTTGCCCACCTTTTAACTCGCCAGTCACCTAATTAAATTAGGTCAGACGTCCGTGATATTTACCATCAAGATATTACCCTCTACGTGGAGAAGGCATTTCGTGTCGCGGTCTCACCACATTGTAGTGTGATTTGAGCCCCCTTTCTAACTAAAAAATTTTAAGTTATTTAATGGTGGCAGGATTCTCACAAATGGCTTTGATACCACTCGTTTTATCTAAAAGTTAAAACTATTTGGTGGTGGTGTTAAGTAGTTCTCTTATAAACCCGTCATTGTTCCTTATTGTAATCGATATGGGATCTAACATCCGCTCTCACGTGCAGTGTGTTAGGAGGCTCAGCTCAGCTCTGGTTCTCAGAAGTGGTGACACCAACGGAGAGAATTGATATATTTTTAGGATTTTTTTTTAAAAAATAAAATCTGGAAAAAATAAGATAATGAAAACACTGAGAATAGCTTAGAAATATATGTGATATCTCACTTTGAGTTATAAGCTGACAAATTGTCCATATATCACTGCAATATATTCCTTGTTTTTCATTTTTTTTTTTTTAATTTTAAAATTATTGGCAAGTCTCCCTCGGGCTCTTCCTTTTTCAAAACCCATTGGGCCTACGAGATGGGCCCAATTCACTTGGCTACTTGCGTAAACCGTACTTAATCCTCCAACGTATGGAATGTGAGTACGAATGGCAATGGGGCCGGGCGGGTCGGACACCTGAAGATCTGGATCTGCCACGCGTCATAAACGGGGAAGGGTCGTACATTTTGTACACGACACAGAATTAGACTAGTTCAGGTCGAGCCAAAACGTGTTTTGTGTTCACATAGATCGGAACTGTATAACCAGTTCGAATAAAACTCGAAAATGCACAATTACGTGTTTAGTTTATACTATAATAAGACAAATACGTGTTTAAATATGCACATTTACACATGATTATACGGGTTAAATAAATCATTTCCATGTCAACCCCATTAATAACCCATTAATAAAGAGAAGGCTTCAATAGAGCGATCATGCCACGTAGGTTATATTAATGTAGTATATATGTCCAATCGGCACTTGACATATAATCAATAATTATAAAGTTATAATTATTAAATCCTAAAAAAATCTTTAAAAAGTATACAAAAAAATCTTAAATAAATGGTCAACCCTAATATTTTCATGATAAAAAATAAATGATAAATCCTAATTGGACAAATATATAAATAATAAAATCTAATTGTATAGATACATCACATCAGCATTACTTATGTGATATCACTACTCCTCTGAAGACTTTCTCGCTAATAACCGGTCGTGTCCGGGTTTGATATCTTTAACCACTGTAATAAACGAGTCGCATACGAACTTAAAAGAGTTTTCCCACACAAACCCCTATTACACGAATCATCTATATTTTGATGAAAGAAAAGACATTTACTATTAATTCATCACGTTCTTCAGTTTAGGAAAGTCGATGGATGTTCTAAGCGACAGAAGGAACAAAAACAACGGGTTACCCTTTCAGGAAATCACACTAACAAAGACCACAACCACTCACTTCTTTGAATTGCCCGAGCTCCTCGTGCTGAATCTCTTCGATCTGTGAGCCGGTGCTCGTCCTAGGAGGGTCCCCAGTAGCTGTTCGGAGATATGAAACCCACTGAGAAGACAGATGACAAGACAGACAACGAGACTGTAAAGCAGCAGCTTGTTATAAACGTCAACCATCTATCATTCTCACTGAATCCTGCAACTTGATGATAACCTCTCTAAGATTGCTGTATACTTCATTTCCTATGACCTACACCGGATTTTTCAATAATGGAGTATTACAAACATGAACTGCACGAAGAAGTTTAGGCTTCGAGCCTGCGACATCTTCGCTCGTTACTCATCCAGAACAATGACACGCTCCGACTTCTCGGACGTGCCATTGGGGGCGGCTTCTTCCTCCTTCACTCCTCCATTAGACCCAGTGACAGCTGCAGTTGGAGGTTCTGCAGCAGATGCACCGGCAGATCCGCCAGCATGTGCTAGGGAGGATGATGGAGGAGACGGTGAGGAAGTTGATTCAGGCTTTCCAGAAGTGGGCGTTTCCCTCTGGGAGTGCGTGAGGATGCGATTTACGTCCTCAAATATGTGCTCGAGGGGAAGGAGGTTCTTCCGCAGCTTGTGGCTCGGAGGGGCATCCGTGACCGCTGCTTGCACAGCCTCCTGGGCATTGTCCTCCACGACTCTACACATCTGGTGATGAAAAATAAGAGGCTCAGGATAAAAACAGTTGTTCTCAAAAGTACAGCAAAGTTCAGTACTCCGCACACCGAACATCATTGTCTATTTCCTTGTGAAGAAAAACAGCTCAGTGGGCACGGCTTAAAACATAAAACATATGAATAAAGAAAGGAGAGTTGTAGTAGTGGCGACCCAACCACCCAATCTACGTAATATTCAGACTTTCATGATCAATAGAGAATATATCAGACGAACTGAAGGACCAGCACTTAGTCCATCAGCATAGCACCGCCTGAAGATTTAATATAGTTCTCAAGCTAGTTCCTCCAAGCTCAGGCCCAAAGAACAGACTTCTACCTTTTTTTTAATAGAATATGCCTAGAAGGCACGGCATAAAACATTTCATTACAAATAAAAATAATTCAAGCAGGTCTTATTCTTCCAAAGTACATGATCTCTGGTCACTGACCTTGTTATATAGTTGTGCCAGTTCTGCCCGAACAGGGTCATTGTCACAAGCTGAGCTAATTTCTTCAGGAGCTGCATCAGCAAAACCCCAACAAGACAGTGATTAAGAACACCTAATGACAGCAAGAAGAGGAGGGAGGGGAAGAAAGAGAGTTTTGGTTTTCCATCTACCGATGGGCTTCACTTGCGGCAATTCTGCCACCAGTGTCTCCATTTCAACAGGACCCGGAGCTGGTGGGGCTTCTGCAAACTTTTGCTCATTTTCGGGCTCCTGCGGTACCTCATTGGGTCTTGCCTCCCCCTGGGATCAAATTGAAGCTATAGCAATTAGGTTCTCTAAACTTGGCAAAACCATTTAATTTTGTTGGATAGAAAATGCTGCAGCTGATACTTAAAGCAAAGTTCCAATCAACTTACAAAGTACACTTTCTGGTACTCAGCGTTAAGCCCTTTTTCCAGGAGGAGTACCCTCTTCTTAATGAACTCCACCTGCCTCCTCTGCATGTCCCTGAAATGATATAGCACAGCGGAGTCGTGGTACACCTGCTGACCCTGGTTAGGAGCAGCTTCAGAGGTTCCAGGTGCCCCATCAGCAGTTGCAGAATTGATCCCACTACCATTTCCCGTTGACAGGGTCCCGGATGATTCCATGTTGCTTGTGCTCGGACCATTTGGCCCCTGAGAGCTTGGCTGTCCCAGGACAGGCAGATTAATGACCGGGAGATTCAACTCTTGGCAGATGAGCTCTTGGAACCTCAGCTCTTTGTCATCCACAATGGCTTGCCATCTCCCATACCCATGTCTGAAATTAAAAAATGCATAACTAATGAGCAAACTGAAGAAAATAGCTGTCTGGAAATTACAGAAGGTCAAGTTCAAATCTCCGTATTGACTATGAAACATATGAGAACAAATGTTAAAACTTAAATAAATTCTAGTAATAGTACATACTTTAGCACAGCTCGGAGCAACATTCTATCGTGCTCCTCCTTCCAGAATCTACCACCCTTCAGTCCTGGGTAGCGGAATACAATGTCTTCTGTGAAGAGTGGCACCCGGGTATTCTCTAATGTCCACTTTACCTAATCAAAGAAAAAGCAATAGCATGAGTGAGCATGGGTGCACTGTTCAGGAATTTTAGCACAGAGAAAAAGGATGTTGCATAAAAAGAAAACAAATCATAGCAAAAGATTTTTGTCAAAGCATTTTAGAGCTGAAGAAATTACTTTGTCCCTGATCAGCATCAGGGTTGCGATCCTCACGAGCACATCCTGGATCCTGAGGCCTTCTTTTGGAACACCATCTGCAGTTAAAGATTACAAGATTAGAATAAATTAACACCCCATGCGAAAAAGAGGAATCCTCCCGCCATGAAATACAACTACCTGAGAAGTTTGGTGAGTCGGTCAGGTCCTCAGAGATATGGGTCAAGAAGAGTACCCCATAACTGCAAGATATAGCACATATTAAGTGCCAGATGAATGTAAAACAAGAACAATTTAAGCATTTGACCATAATAATAATAAATGAGAAGACAAGGGATTTTGAATAATTACTTTCTTATTTCTTCATAGGTCTTCTGTTTTAAGCGAGGAACAAATTCCTTCCAGTCGTACTCACCAACTCCAAACCTGAAATAAATTTCAGAAAATTAAAATGAGCAACCTAAGTTAACAATTAAAACTATTGCCTGTGCAATAACAATAATGACCTCATCAGAATTTGTACAAAGGCTGCCCTCTGATTCTGATTGAAGCCAAGTACTCGGAAGGCCCGTCCTTCACCTTCCATCAGTGGGTGTGGCTCTCCACTATCCGCTGCCAGAACAATCGCCATCAGGTGACTAGAGTTAATATATAGTCGAAATTGGAGAATGAACTAAGTCAGAAAGAGAGAACAAAATAATAAAATAAAATAAAATAAACCTCTAGCTCTCTTTCTGTAAGGCCTCTTCCCAGGTTGAGGACCAGGTCCAGCAGCTTCACCGTCAGATAGCTCAGCCTCATAGTTATCATCCTCATTGTCCGAGCTCACATCTTCAAGACCAGCAAGGTCATCATCTTCGACAGAGACCATCTAGACAGAAGTTGAAATTAAAAAAATCAGTAAATAAAAAATAAGTTAATAAAAGAAATAGGAGCCTTTTCTTCTCATTACCAAGGATAGTAATAACAGACCTGTTTTCTGCTTCTTTTCCCTTTACCCAGAGCTTTAAACTCCTCTGTTTTATGTTCTTCGTATCTATCTTTCAATAGATCTTCCCAGTAACTTGTTCTATCTGTAGAGCCTGGGGCAGATTTGTTATCCTCTGCTGCTCTCTGAGCTTCCTCTTCCTCTCCAGTATCAACATCATCGATATATTCAAAATTGGCAACCTAATAATTCGAAAAACACATGGATAAAGAAAGGTCCAGAAGATAATGTAAGTAGTAAATGAGCAACAGAACAATGGCAGCTACAAATAGGATAATGGAACGATGCTCCAAAAATAATAGCGAAATAGGATGAACCTTGAAAGCTTTCAAAAAACTATCGTCCTCCTCCTCATCCACTGTTGTTTCTTCAGGATCATCATGTTCCCGGTCAAGTAATCTGAAAGAGCAGAAATGAGGGCAAGGTTGTCTCTGATATTTGACAATGAAAAATCATGATAATATAACAAAATGTGCATTGAGAGCCTGTGGACAGTACCGATCTATCGCAGCCTCATCATAATGTATTTGGCGGGACTTTCCAGCTTCATCATTCTCATCGGCAAATAGCTCTTTTGATCCGTATCTTATTATGTCGTCTAACTCTTCCTGTGGTGAAACAAAGAGGGTTTTTGAGTTTCTCAGATTTTCACCTAAGAAAAATGGATCGCAGACTAATTAAATCAGAGGGCTGGTTACAGTGATCATTCTCTCTCATTGTGATCATTAATGAGAAGATCCACAGACGCAAAGATCCTTTTAGATTTTTCATTAAGATCTCCTAAAATCTTCAGTGGCAGTTTCCCACAATTAGGTCACTCCATAAAGTCAATCTTATGGAGAGGTGATACATATCTAATTCTTCGGATAAATTATGATAACTAAGTGTGAACGTCCAGACAACAGTATAATTGCAGAAATCCATAACTTTATTTTGAAAAATAGGCCAGATTTTTTGAAGACTTGACACATATAAAATTTAAAGTACCTGATTGATGTTCTGAGCCTTCAGCCTGCCAACAACAAGATGTTCTAAAACCATCTTCTTTTTTGTCATTTGCATCATACGTTCCTCAATTGTTCCTCTTGTTATCAATCTATATATCATCACCTGTACATTGGCAAGAAAAGATGCATGATTCCCATGATATAAAAGAAAAGAGAAAGGGAAAAAAAGGAGAAAAGGAAAGAGTGCACAACTCAAAAGCATTACTAAGAAACTTACTTTGTTAGTTTGGCCGAGACGATGGGCCCGGGCCATTGCTTGAAGATCAGCATGAGGATTCCAATCACTACAAAATGAACAAAGAAACATATCCAAATATAAGACAGAACTGCTGAAAAGAACTATCACTACAGACAAGAAGTTTGTAGAGGGTCCTCCAAGGAGAAAAATTTCTGCCAACTAATACATCTATTTCCAACAAGAGAACAAGAACTCACTCTTTTATACATTCCACTCTTTTATACATTCATGTGCAATTATTAATTTTTGAAAGCATGCCTAATTCAAGAACAAAAAGTTGTACAAAAATTTTTCTATTGGAAAATAGATTGAAAGGACAATTGTTGATAAGAACAGTTATATTCTATATTTATCTGGTATATGATTTCTGGAGCTACCTCAACAGAGTAAATACTACTGGGTATAATGACATTGCCAAATAATGGAAATTCCAAAAATCTAAAAGGAAATAAAAGAATTGGCAGGTTCTTTGATCTGATTAAATATTTAGAAGCAAAGATTGTAAGTAGCGGTGAAAATTTTCTAGATATCTCCAAAGAATTCCTTCAGAGAGAAAAAGAATATGAGAATTAAAAGCCACTCCATCTACAGTTTCCGTTTTTAGATTTTCTTGAAAACTTTTAACATCATGATTATGTACTAAAAACTTTTAAAACAACAACTGTTCATAAGAAATTCTGGAAATGTGGTTGGAATTGCAAGCCCTGCCCTTCAGTAAAATCTTCCAACAGTAAGTATTTTGGTACTTGTTTTCTGAAAAGTTAAACCCAATTGTAGAAAGAGCATTTTTCATCAAATAATGTGCCAGTTCAATAAATCTAGTGAGTAAATACTTTTAATTCACTTAGGAAATTTTTCACTGCCTCCAAATATTACACAGAGCATCCTCAAAATGCTCAACATTCTAATTCATTCAACTGACAGTGAGATTCTGGCCAAAAAGGAAAAAAAACTGAATGAGATTTTCCAAGTACTCAAACCTAGTCTTTAGAACCATAATAAATAAGAGCAATAGTCACCTGTCATATATAATAACTGTGTCAGCAGTCGCAAGGTTTATCCCCAAGCCTCCAGCCCTTGTAGAAAGGAGGAAGCAAAACCTCGAGGAGTTCTTGGCATTAAACCGATCAATTCGTATTTGTCTCTCAGCTCCACCCACCTTACCATCAATCCTTTCGTACAACCATTTCTGAAGAGGGGATTCAAGATATGAGATTACAAAATCAAGCTATAAGATCATTTCATCCTATTCAAAAGCTCAAGAAAATGTAAAAGCTGAGAAAACATCATCACTATACATTTTTTTTTGAAAGAATAAACATGCTGGCAATGGAATCACCATAGAAAATGGGAGCAGGGTATATGGTGTTTCCTCCAAACCTTTGTTTCATCATACCACAGGTGATATTCTACCTTATGAGAGCAGTAGTCCTCCAGTAGGTCAAGCATGTGCTGAAACTGTGAGTAAATGAGAACCCTGTGCCCCTGCGCTCTAAGCTTCACCATCATTTTGTCCAACAATTGCATTTTCCCCGAAGTTTCCAAGAGTTGTCTGTCGAATTATAAGCCATGAAAAGGAACTCAGTTCAGTTATTGCCATGGACATGCAAGAACATAAGAGTAGATTACGGTGAAACAATACTTAAAAGATTCGCTGGGATCTTCTATCTCGGGCTCAACTCCTTCAAGCATGTAAGGGTGGCAGCAGAGCTTACGCAATTCCATGACCACATTAATAAGGGATATCTGCCACCAAAATATCCAGTAAGTACCAGTTAACAATTATTTAACAACAGGCCATGTTTTAGAAGTCCTAGAAGCTTTCTAGTTTCACCTTTAAAGAATGATCACTGCTAGTAGGATCAGATTATATTCTTTGTAACATGAACCTTTTACAAATGCTTTGGTATTATTGAAAGCAGCTATTGTCCAAGTTTGCATTGATAAAATAAAATAACTATCCACTGCTCATAGGTTGCCAGAAAGGTGTCCCCAAGGCAATTAGTATGTTCACCATATAGAATTATTACCTGAGCACCACCACGTCGTGTTAGTAGTTGATAGTTACGAGTAAGAATGGCTTTGTAATATTCTTTTTGTTTGCTGCTTAAGTCAACTCGTAAAATGAGTTCCTTCTTAGGAGGAAGCTCCTTCATTACATCTTTCTTAACCCCTGCAACATAATATTCCAAAAGTTTAGTCAAATGTTACATGCAAACATCATTAAGTTTAAATCATGTTTTAATACAGTCACATGAAATTTTCAGTTGAACAGGAGAGAGAAATAACAGGAGTTTTTGTTAATCTGGCGACACCCAAATTTGAACTGGGGGAAAAGGGATTGAAAGTATGTGTGAAATTTTGGAATCATACTTCGTAGAAGATGTGGAGCAAGCATCTTATGAAGTCTTGATATCTGCTCCTCTTGATTAATATCCTTAAACTCTTGCTGGAACTCTTCTAAACTTCCAAACTGAAAGAACAAGAACTTCAATATGCCTACCTATTATAGAATTTCTCATAATTCATAAATCAACTCCAATACCAACCTTGCCAGCATCAAGGAAATGCATGAGCATGAAGAGCTCATCGAGATTGTTCTGAAAATGAGCCAAATGAACAGTTGTTAGGAAACTTTAACCAGAAAACTTGAAATTTACGCTAACAAATTCAACAAATATTGCTCTTGTGGAAATAAAAATATGAGTTAACATTTTTTTGCATACCTGGAGAGGAGTTCCGGTCAAAAGCACCCTGTGTCTGCTTGAATACTGCTTCAACGAAGAAAATAATTTGGAGTCCTTATTTTTTAGACGATGACCTTCATCGACAATCTATAAGCAGAAGTGCTCTTGAGCATAATCATCATCACAAACCTTCCAATGAAAATTTATGCAGCAAAATGACTTGTTCTTACCATGCATTCCCACTCTATTGCTTTCAGTGAAACAGTATCCATGTTAATCATCTCATATGATGTCAAAAGGACATCAAATTTGATTCTCTCTTGCTTGCTTTCACCAATAAAATGCCCTGATTTCTTCTTCTTGATGTTCTTGGATTTAGGATAGTAAAACTCATGCTCTTTTATGATGTTACGGGCATTACTAGATCCAACAAACATAACCTGATGCAAATAAAACAATCGATAAACAGTTACTAATACTCCGCAATGATCAGGATGCCCACTGCATAGGGAAGTTAACATACCACATTCATGTGAGGGGCCCACGTCGCGAATTCTCGCTCCCAATTTCGCAGTGTTGAAAGGGGAGCGACAACCAAATGTGGGTAGAGACAATCTTCAAAAAGTGATGCTAGAAAAGCTATACTTTGTATAGTTTTCCCTGCAACCAGGCATAACAGACGTGTTAAAAATGATGCACTAAGGTGCAGTGTTTTACAAACTGGATTTTTCACTGAACCATCATGGATGAAGTAGGCTGGTTCAGAGATTCAACAACAGTCAACCATGAGTCTTTAAATGTTTTTACTATGCTAAACAATAAAAGCAACATTCACAAATATCAGCAAGGACCAAATTCTGGGCAAGTTATTAAGGTCCTGCACTTTACAGCACATGTCTAAGTTTCCTCACCGAGAAGCACTGTTCAACAAGTTCTTCATTATGGACAACAAAAAGAGCAATTCACAATTTTTCTAATCCAGCCTTTCACTGTGGTCCAAATTTCTATGATTTTTCGAAGACAAGATTAAAAATACTAACGAAGTGATAAAACTTACCAAGTCCCATCTCATCGGCAAGTATCACATGCGTTTGCTTAGACCAAGAGAACCGCAAAAAGTTCAGCCCTTCCAGCTGATAAGGATGCAATGAGCCTACATGAGTACCAAAAAGCAATACACCAAATATGAACAAGCATTGTCAGGAATCATATGCATAAGCAACAACCAAGAAATTCTACATCTAGAAGTCTTCACTAAAAATTGGCTACAGTATAGTTTCCACTAGGTATTAGAAGTGATTCTCAGTTTCATTCTGAAAATAGGAGCCTCTCTCTAGCAGACTGAGACTTGAAAAATTTTTAGAGTAACCGGTAAATGAAACCCAGAATATGCTGTAACTCATGGTCATAATGCTCTACGTATGAGATGAATAACTTATATGCACTCCTTCAAATACTAAAAGGAAGCTCAGTGAAGTGATATATCATTCTGACCTTTCAAAACATCTTTTCTCGTAGACTTTCTGAAACTTTTTATACAAGATCTTTTATGAAACAATCCATTGTTTTATGATTCTTGAAATAAACTCCAAGCATACACAGATAGAGTGAAATTAATATACCTCCTGATAGAAAGTCAGGGCTCTGCTCATAGTGGTGAAATTCCTTCTGTTTCTTTTTATAATCAGTAAAATCTTTAGGGCTGCTCCTCTGTTTGGAAGCAGACTGTCTGTGAGAACCAG
This sequence comes from Lagerstroemia speciosa, assembly GCA_037672795.1. NCBI lineage: Eukaryota > Viridiplantae > Streptophyta > Magnoliopsida > Myrtales > Lythraceae > Lagerstroemia > Lagerstroemia speciosa. The sequence goes on along the minus strand of CM075309.1, from coordinate 3,757,594 downwards.
ACTGAATAGTATGGAATTTCTCAATCTCAGACAGAAATGCGGAGATATCAGACTCATATTCCCAGTAGCATTCATCATAACCAAGTTCCTTCCACTTTACCAAATATTCCTTCTCATCATCATATCTCCTGTACCATTCAAACCAAAAGGTCAACATACAACTCAGCATTCAATAAAGAAAAATAAGTTCAGAAAATGTTTTAGGATTATAAACCTGCTAGCAATTATCCGGTCAACTGTAGTCCATTCAGATCGTATGGCTACGTAGTCCTCTTCAGAATTGTTGTTCAACCCCATTTGTTTGTGGAAGTTGTTCACTTTCGTCCTCAAGCGCGGATTTGACTTGAACGCTTTCACAAACTCCTTTTCAGGCACCCTAAGAGTGAAAATTCAACCATATCTGTGAGTAGAAACTAAATTAAGCTACCAGCAACTCATCTAAAGGCTTAACAACAGAAAAAAAAAATTTACTGCTATAATTATGGCCCGTTTGCTATAACCAGATAAAAAGGAATGGAACAAGAGAGTTTATGATTGCATTTCATTTCCATTACATTGCACAATCAATCAAAAACAAAATGAAGGTTCAATATTTCCATATTTATCTAAAAGTTTGAGTAGGTAGGTTACCAGCTGCAGTGGAGATATGATAACCCTTTCCACTTGACGAGATACTGTTTAACAAAGATTTGCTTCGAGCCTAGTTTGGATGCATCAGTATCATCAGCAGCAGTTGGTCGCATTTCACAATCTAATATTTTCTCAATGTCGTTCAAGGGGCTGTACTGTAGAACAGAACATAAAAAGTATTCAGTTTCAACAATTAACATCGTTTCTCAATATAGGAAAGAAGCAGGAGATACTCAGGAACTGAGTCGTACACATTCAGGACATCTCCAGTTGCTCGGAAAAGGAGCTTTGAGAGGTGGAAGCAAACACTTTGGGTGGTAGGAGTAGTTACACGTCTCACAGTTCAAAAGGGTCCCATTTTCTTCTCCACAGGCTTGGCATGAGTTTTCCTTCTGTTAATATTGTAAATTAAAGATATCGACATGAAGAAAACTGAAAGTGGGTATAATACATGAACAACCAAAGATTTGCACTCTCCTGTATTCAGGGGGGAAAAAGAGTGCGCAAAAGTACGTAAAACAAATAAACATTGAATATATAAAGAAAAACCTACCGCATCATCCCTCACAATCTTTTCTATCTTAACTGATCTGGACTTTCCAGACATGAAATCATCATCATCCGAATCATCAAGGTTATAAACTGGTCTCCGATCTGATCGGGCACGGAGCCTCTCGACCAAGCTACTCATCTTCTGCTAGGAGAAACAAAAAACCAAATCAACCTAAACAGAGGCATGATGCTAAATTTTGCGAACTTTGGAGTAATTGAAAAGGCAATAACAACAGTGTAAAATCGTGAATCAACAAATTCCACTTGCATTATTTTTTTCTCATTTTTGTTTTGCTAAAGGGTGCCCCAACTCCTGAAAAACCAGGTCTCTTATCAAAAAACCCAGGGACTCACTAGGATTTTATCTATGTCACAGATCAGAAATCTAATGGCCAATTTATTTCTTTGAAGACTAGCGATTTGAAAGTACTTCCGTGTTTTGATCATTTCATATAACTAGGAAAAACCAATCAGCAACATAAAGCAATGCTTCACATACTGGGGAAAGACATCATGGAAGTTGAAATTTCAATTCAAATTTTTCCCCCTTGAAATTTGTTTGAATCTGATAATCATTTTCATGAAACGGATGGGGGGCCTAGATCTTTCACTTTTTCCAGGCATGGGTTACACGTGTTCATACTTAGACCAGCTAGACATTTTAGGGTTTACAATTAGGGAGGAGTTATAATCAAAAGACTGCTTCCAAGAAAAATACTCACCGGCAGGTTCTTACTTTCCAATCAATCTTCAAACACAAAACTCAAGCAACTGGAAAGATTTAAAGTTCATGCTTCTGATTGGGTTTTTTCGTTCTATCACAAAGTTTACCCAGAAAATAGGCCGAGATTAATACCCATAAGGGGAAAAACCTCCCAAAATTAGGAAAGCGTTCCAAGTTACACAGAACATTGACCCCATAAACTCAACTGAAGCAGACAGGAAGGTGAGCGATGTGAAATTCCAGATAAAGAACTACGATTCATGCAAGAGAAACAATGCCCATTTGAGGAGTCTCCGTAATGAACTGAAATTTATGCAAGGAAAAAGATGCCCATGTGCCCATAAACTGCAACAATCAAGACCTCCCCGATTACCCGAGCATTTTCATAATTCTGGGGCAAAACTTTTGACGAAGCGTAGACACACAGAGAGCTGAAGAATTTCCTGGACTAGCACAGACTTTTCGTCCATGTACATCTCAGAAATTCAAAAGTAAGAGCAGTCATAGGACACGGAAAGTGGGGAGAGGTACAGAGACTTACTGGGAAGATCGGATCTGAGAAAGCCCAGACTGTCTGCCTGTCGGAACGAGCGCCCGGACTGAGAGGCCGGGGAGAGCAACAGCGAAAGTAATGGGGCGCGAGAGAGGCGAGACAGACAGATTCCGAGTGAAACGTTTCAAGGTGAATTCTTCTCTTTTTACAAATGATTGTGATTTTCTTGCGTGACTTTATGCTAGAGTACAATGTCCTTGTTTTTTTTTTTTTTTTCCCGCACCACATAATATCCCGGATCAGCCGAAATATACCTCAAAATTAATCTACGGTCAAGTTGAGATTCTTGGTAAAATTCCTGTCAATTCTCTCAACTGGAAATTGATTCTTGAATCTCCCATTTAGAGATCTAATAAGAAAACAATTACATCAACGTACTGTTTGATAGGACGAAATTGAATTAAAATTACTACATTAGCCTTAGAGCATGTTTGATTAAGGATAATAGAAATACCTATTCCTATGTTGGTCTAATGATTAAACTCACTATTCCTATACTTGGCTCACATGCTAAACTCACTATTCCGGATCCCACCAAGAATACAAGGAGAATAAGTATTTCCCTCACCCCACAAGGAATATGTATTTTCCATATGGAATAGGAATAAATTGACAAAAATGCCCTCGATTGTAACTCAAATTTTCAAATCCTGCACCGTTTTATATCTCCATCATCTAGCCCTTCGCCAAAGCTAGCCACCGTCCACGGAAGTTTGCCTCCGATGACACAAAAAAGCGTAATTTGCAGCTTCTGCCGACCACCCGAGCCTTCCTATACCGGTTTCTCTCCCATCATGAGCCTTCGCCGATCCACCGAGTTGCTCCAAGCCTAGTCCAACCTCTTAGAACCACTCATCCCACTCAAGTCCACGTCTCCCCAAGGGTAATCGACTCATCGGTTCGGATGCATCAGCTCATCTATTGAGTTTCTCTCTCTTTTTGTTCGGCTGGTCTAGACGAGTTGAGGAAAAGAAGGGTCAGGGTGGTTCGAGGGCTCGACGAGTTGATGAAGGGAAGGCTCAGGGCTCGCTGCCCTATGGGGAGGCTCGAGTGGCTCGGCAAGGTTGGACGGGTTCCGTCACGGTGGAGGATTGGAGGTAAGAGGAAGGGCTGGCTCGGGGGTAGCGATGGAACGAGAACTCAGGAGGTTGGGCTGGCTCAAGGCTCGGTGGTGGCTCGAGTGGTGGGCAGCGTGGTGGAAGGCCTGGGTGAGGAACAAAACTTCCTCTCCTTACCGGGAGTTGAAAAGTGAACCAAGTAGAAATCTGAACCTAAGATAAATTCCAATGTGACACCGGGAAAAGAGTTTTCCCCAATTTTTACAAGTGACCTCTCATGCTCCAAATTTCTAGAGGTGCAATATGTTTTTCTTTTATGTCGAGGAGTATTCAAATTTTACCTGACTACTTCCCACTGCCTCATGTGCACCACTACAGTTACAAGTATATAAGATAAGGTAAACTCAGATATGCAAACTGGTTCCAAGAAGTTCGGACCTTAGATAGAGAGAATACTTGTGATCCTCCTTACCGTTAAGTCAAACTCTTGATATTTCCTCGTAGGAAATCACTAATATTACACCCTCTATTTAACAAGCAGTTCTTAAAATATTTTGAGTTTTCATCTTTATCTTCAGTGATATCCAAAAATTTTCACATATCATAAACTTCCACTGCGAAGCACCGGATTAGCATCTAGTGAAATACTTATTTTACCAATCATACCAACATTGAACCGATCAAGTTGGGTATTTTAGAATCCCGACACACTATTCTCAATTCGCTTTGATATTTAGGAACCGAGAAGATTTTGAAATTTTAATGTAGGACAAAAAATTAAAAGCAATAAAATATTTTCAGATTTTCATTAGTGGTGGATGGGTTTGGATACCTACATTTTAGAGATGATTCACTTGTGTAATATATGCATAATTACTATAGCAAATAAAAATTCACGGAGTTGCAAATCTAACGATAGAAGCAGTGCGGGAATTTTTAGTCTGAGCGAATAACTAAACAATTGAAGTTAACTTCGTGAATTGATTTTAGGCAACTGTCACATTCGAGCTAGTTTGGTAATCAAAACCGACTCTGGCTAATTCTTTAACTTCTTTAGCCGGTTCTAGCTTCATTTCACTAGGATTCACGTATAACCTACTCTAACGGTAGGTTTCTGTCGGTTTGGGTCTACTGGTACTCTTGCATACCACTAATTTTTAGGGTTTCAATAATTTTATAACACGAGGGAAAAGGTCAGAGCAAAGTCGATAGCCAATATTCTCTATTCAAAAGATTTATGGTGGGAATGGTCATTTCAATAGAAGGCTTTTTGTTATCATTTTGCACAACTAAACCTGGATTATTGAATTTAGATGAAATAATAATTTCAATATTTTTCATTTCTTTCTACCAAACAGTACCTGAAACGAATACTCAAAAAGTATATGAAACTATCCATTAAAAAAAAGTGTATGAAACTGGTGAATTGAGCCCTACGCGTACGGCATGCTCATGATTTTTGGATACTTATGGTGCATTTCGTCGATTTTTCTCTAATGGTATTAACTATTGCTGACATAACGAATAAGATAGCAACTGACTAGGACCTCATTAGGAAAAATATTTTTCCCCTCTCAATATCGCCAGGGGTGGTAGCTCAGTGGTCTAACACTCGCTACTATATGGTTTGATGAGGTTAAGATTACAAGTTTCAATTTCGTTCTGAGTAATATTTCCAGAAAAAACTCTCGAATCTGTACTTTGGCGAACATCGATTTCTTAGATTATACTATACCTTTGGTGGTTCTACGTTGATTGGGTCAGCATTAATACTAGTTATTCAGTTCGTCTGATTTATTCGCTGTTGAACAAGAAAGCCCGAATATTACATAGCGGGTAAAGTACAGTGTAATATGATATTATACTACAGATCATAGTGTTTGATGGTAAAGTTCACAATAATACAAGGATTACATGGGGAAAAATTTAAACAGTATGGTTGGCAGAATTTTTATATTCAAAATAGTTATAATTCTAATTTTACAATTATTTTATCCGTTCGTACCAAAGTCTATAATCAACTCTTTATTATTTCAAAAATCACAATCTCAAATTTCATCACATTTTACTAAAAAATTTTATCACGATTCAAATTTTCCTTATAATATTTAACATTCCTCGTAATTTAATAATACTCCAACTATTAACACTTCATGTGTCCCATTTTTCTTCAATTCTTTTTTTTTTCTTATGGTTACAATACTAAAATGTTTTATTATTTTATATTTGTAACTCTACAATAAATAAGTTTATATTCTTCTCACCTTTATTTATTTGTTCACAATCAAATGTTTTTACTGCATTACCTTAGCACTGGAGATTTCCACTGCCATGTAAAGTTGCAACTTCTTGGATTGGAGCTGGAATTTTAAAAATTTTCTTTACAAAAATATGATTATTAAGGGTGAAGCTAGTAAACAAGGCTAGATTTATGTGACCAAATTAAGAATTTAATGTTAATGAATCTTTTTAATTTGAATTTGAATTCACAATGAGTGAGTCCTAAGATAAGGTTGTGTGGTTAAAATTTTCCCAATAAGAGAAATTGTTACGTGATCCTACCTTGCCATTTGATGTGACGAAATACCAATCAAATTGTGACAAACTGGTAAATCAGTGTTAATCATCTAAGCAGTTGTCACAATTATCATTGATCAGAACAATTTGATTGGTTCTTCCTCACACGTCACTGGGAGATCAGGTCATCTAAGATTTTTTTTTTCATTCAATCAGATATTTTATAGGTTGAAAATTTAATTTTGGCTTACCTAATATTCTTTTTTTTTTTTGGTTTCCATATAAAGAGGCATGATTTTCCCACATTAAAGAGTAATTACACTAGACCCTTATCTTTCAAATTCAGTGGTCACACATTTAGCAACAACTCCAAAGTCGTGAGCGGCACTTTTCATTTATTTTTCTGGATCTACGATGTCTAAATAACTCATATTGGTAGAAAATAATCTATACCTGATAAGAATGAGATAATTGTACACTTACCAAAAAAAAAAAGAATGAGATAATTGTAGGGGCAAAATAGTCCTTATATTGTTAATTAACTATTTTAAAGAATAATTTTCAATATTATGATTACTTGTCACGTGGCGTATCCTTATTGGCCAGCAGCTTTCAATTATTGCTCTCATTTCCTTATAAATAGAGGTCAACCTCCAACTCGTGATACTTTTTTTTTCTCAAGAACTTCACACTTTGCTACTTTTCTACTTGGCGCTGGTATTTAGATGTGTCACTGACTTAAGTATCGGAGGGCCGAATGGGACCATCACCTCCGATTCGGCTTTCTTGTATGTTTTAGGTCTAGAGGTTTGGTCCATAGGCTAGCTGTCAACCGGTGGGAACTTCATGAGAGTCATCAGGTTACCCCAGAGGCATTGAGAGTCCAATCAAGATGATTCTATCCACAGCTCGTACTCGTCCTCTTATCAATACCTATACTTTTTTTTTTCCAGAAGTCACGATCGAGAAGAAGGAAGCCCAATAAGGTTCGGCCCGGACACGGCACGTAACATTATGGGACCAACCTGTTAGCACGGTAGTTAGTTTTTTATTTGTTTAAAAACTATTTTAATATTTTTTATCTAAGAAAATTAATTTTATATTGTTGATCTATTGAGCTATCTAGTGTTCATAATACAGTCTTTACAGTGGTGTCTAAGACCATGGTAAAATGATGTCTACATGTCTTGTCTCCTTTATGTTGTTGTTGTGCATGGGAATGTCCTCAAGCTCAAAGGAGCAAGTACATTTAGTTAATAAATGAGCGAAAAGCTCACTCATGTTGCTCTAGTGACCTATTTGTTTTGCAGGAAATCCTCGTCTCGTTGTTTGTCGTCTTTTTCATGGCGAAGACGGCATCTTCGGATCCTCATCGACGCGATGAGTTATGAAGCTGTCGGGGACGGAGTAACAGATGATTCTGAGGTATAACATCGGAAAATACAGGGAATGCTCAGGCATCCACACATATGTCATGTACTTCACATTGCTAGGAGCTTTTCTGTCAATTTCTTCTTGAAAAAACTAAGTCATTAAAGAAGAATGTCAACCATAAATAGTAAAACTTATTATACCTCTTCCTTTTTTTACGATATAAACCATCTTATATTCGAAAATACAGTGCACTCGATTGCAATTAATTAATTAATGTCGAATATTTTCAGATGGACGGAAACCTAACGGCGCCCACAAAGCCATAGGACGTCACTTACCACGACTCAACTTGGATCAAGTTCGTCGGTGTGGATGGTCGCGTCCGGAATGGCAGTGCCCATATCAACGGGCCAGGGCTTGTATGGGGGGAGAAGTGCCCAGAAAAAGTGGTACGGTTATTTATTTATTTATCTTTTACTCTATTTTACTTTTAATTAATTTTTTAAATAGCATATACTATCACTTTCGTACTTGATATTTTATACAATTATCTTTTTTTAATCAATCTAATTTTGCTGCCAATATTGTCATTAATATTTAAATACAATGATAATTTATTCATTTACCATCAGGGGTGTGCAAAAAAACCGATTCAAGGAGAACCGAACCAGAACCAAATTGGTTTGAACAATTCTCCCTGAATCGTTCTATTTTGATACGATTTTTTAAGGCGAAAAACGGTTCGATTAATTTCTAGATGTAATTGGTACTGTTAACTGGTTCGAACTGAACCAAATTGATTTAAATGTAAAAATAATTTAATAACGCAAAATCCAATTTAAAACCAATTCGGTTTATTTTGAATGGGTTTCGAACAAATTAAGCCATTTCAAAATCAATTCAATTTGGTTCGAACCGAACCGAATTGTTTTAAAAATAGTACAGTTTTTTCCATCCAAACCAGTTACGGTTCATACTTGCTATACCGAAACCAGTTTTTGCACAACCCTCTTTACCTTCGTTTTCAGCTTTTGCACTAGGATAGAAATGATCGTCGCATGAAACATTAGGGATGAAAATGACTGCGAGGGATTGAGTTGTCATGTTTTTAAATATTCATTTGATGGCAAAATTAGATTAACATGAGGGCCTAAAATGATAATTTAATTTTTTTTTTAAGTTAACGTTGATAATATAACTTCTAAGACAATTTCTAAATTGATTTCCTGCTCTTTTCTTGCAAGCTTTGCAGCAAGGGAAATGCCACAGACCCACCGTAAGCATCCGCATTTCTTATTTAATAAATATTTTATTTTTCATTAATTTTGATCAATTTCTTTTAATTACAATTTTTTCTCTAATTAATCATCATGTTTATTTTCAGGCACTGAAGTTTAATAAGGGCACCGACTTGCATCTCTGTCAGGTTGCGGCAATGCAACGATATCGAACGTGTAACTTTCTGCACCTAAAACAAGTACGAACACGGCCGGCATCGACATTTCCGAGTTAACCAACGTTCGAATTCAACAGAGCATCATCATCAGCAACCGGTACGATACCTCAGTTTTTAACACCGAACGACGATCCTTGACACCCTTAACATCCTTCAAGCTATTTCGATTTCTCCCGCTCCTTCACCATCGAGGACGACAATCCAGCGGCTCAAAGCTTGCTACCGTTTGATTTGGGTGAGGTTGAGGTCTCAAGTTCAGGTCTCGTTCCAAGCAATATTACTAGAAGAGACACTTGATCGTGAACCTTGGTGAACACCAGCTTCTTGGAGAACACTAAACTTTTAATGGTGCTGTATTAATGAGATCAGTGTCAACACTGAATCTACTGATTGCTCAGTTCGTCTGATATGTTCACGATTAAACACAAAAATCTGAATATTACGTAACAGTGGCTTCCGACTTATTTGTCGTCCGGGTAACTTACATCTGCGTCTGTCTTCTCCTTCAGGTGATGATTGTGTTGCCATCAACGGTGGCTCGTCGAACATCAACCTAGCGGGCGTAAAATGCGGTCCAGGTCATGCTATAAGGTCATTCACTTTTCACGAATAAATCCCACATCGAATGGTTGATAGATCAAATCTCGAAATATAAGACAATTAAGATACCGCTGCCTATAAATTTCGACCGCCCTTCAGGCACATGTGGGACCAGTCTCTTGTACACTCAATGGATATTTTACATGGTATCAGAGCGAGTTATTATGCGGGCTCACACCTCGTCAGATCCGAGTGTGGAGCTCACCGATTCTAACTCCGAGATAGGAAGAAAAGCGTCTCACTTGCAATCAGTGCAGTGGACATTTTACATTGTATCGGAGTAGGTTACTGTGTGAGCTCACACATGATCATATCTTATGATGCCCGAGATTGGAAAAAATGTTCAGTTCGTGATCAGGCCGGTCGATATCTTACATAGTGTCGGAGCAGGTTATCATATGAGTTCACGCTTCGGTCGTCAAGTACTCGGATCGTAACCGAAATTCCAAGATCCAGCCCTTGTTAAGAGGACATGTCATACACATTTATTTCTCACTTCCTTATCTACCCTTTCGAGACCTACAAGTTTCTACCTAAAAATTATTAAATTTGAATATAAATTTATGTGCTGCTTTTTCCTTAAACCATTAACTTAAAAGAGTGATTGACGTTGTAGCATCGGAAGCTTGGGAAGGAAGGGATCACACGGGACGGGTCGAAGGCGTGCACGTGTCTAATTGCACCTTTGTCGGAACTCAGAATGGAGCTAGGATTGAGACCTGGCAGGTAAACTACTTACCCTGATTCCGAACCAGCCATTAACAATCGCACGATTTATCCCGTGATTTGCTCTGGTTATCTTTTAAGATTTTTATTTACTTCATTTTTCGTTCAGAAAATCGCGTGATCTGCTCTGCTTTTCCCGTTATGCCACATGTCTATTGTTCGTGTCATAATTTCGCTAACTCTCTGTATTGAGTGCATATGCCGCAGCCTGTGGATTGCCACATGAACTGTATGACATAACTGAGAAAATTAACAGTATCATGACGAAAAATTGATAAGTGAAAAATAGAAAAAAATAAATAAACAGAGTAAATTATGTGATTTTCTAGTGTTGGAATTTACCACAATAATGATGGATTTCAAACACATACATATACTGCATAGAAGGAATCCATATTCATACATATCGTAATAACGAGATGGGTTGTCGGCATATCTTATAATTCTTCAGGATCGTTGTATGGGATCGAATCACGTACCGGTAACCTTCACGAACAAAATAGATCGGCGGTGGATCCTCACTACGTAGTCGAGCGAGAACCAATCACAATTCACAGCACAAGAACCCTCTAACTCGATCTCTAATGGGAGCAACACGTAACCCGATCTTTATCTATTTTCTCTCTTGAACTTCTCCTCTCACGTGAATCTCATGCATCCCCTCTATTTGGCCATTCATCATTTCTTTTGTTTATAGGTAGTTACATGAGAATGAGAAGTCATGGTCTTTCACAACGAATGTGACCCTTCGTTGAAATAACACATCTATTAGAGAGAAGACACTCTCTAATTGAGTTGGGTTCGAGTTAAGTCGATTAGGTTCACATGGGCGGATCATATTTTCCTACATCTAGAGTAAAAATAAAGCGAGGAACAATTCAAGAGTAATTTTTTAATTGTTTTCTTTGAGGGAGAAAAGAACATTTCCATTTGATTTGCAGTGCTAAGTTCATCGGCAGTTTCCAATCCTTTGTACCAAATATATTCAAGTTTTTTCTGTCTCTTGACATCTCGAATCGAATCAAATCGGCTGAAGGGGTTGGCGGTGAAGATCAGCGGCGTATCATTCACGGGTTTTGCTGGGACTGCGTTCGACGGAAGAGCCATTACACTGAACTGCAGGAGAGCAGTCGGGTGCACCGATATCTATCTCAAACAGATCAATATAACCGCTGTAAATCCCGGCAAAGAGCCCCGGGCCGTCTGCGTCTGCGTCGATGCACACGGAGCCTCAACCGATACCTTTCCTCTGGTCGACTGCTTGCTCCCTTAGAGGTATCGGATAATTCATGTGCGACATGTAGTTTTCAAGTCTTTGATCGATTTTCCAAACAATTCTACTGCGGATCTGTATTTCAATTAATTCTTGTATGGCATCTTTGTTCGAAGCCGGCCCTTTTTTTTTCTTGAATCTTTGATATCCATAAATTTGAAGGGCTTTGACTAATTCAATTCAAATTGGATAGGTCCACTGAGGGTAGAGCTCTCACAAGTAAATTTTCTCTATTTAGAAGACTGTAATTCAAGATCTTACTTAGGGAAAGAGGCGTTTGCCATCTCAAGCAATCTATTTAGTTAAAAATTAATTTTATTTTAGCTACCAAAGTCTTCACTACTGAAGTAGGGACCGGCAGGAATGGATTTGGAAAATTAATTAAGGGCCAAACTTAATTGAAAGATGAGGGGATGAATTTAGGCGGCGAAATAAGATAAGTTAGAAAAAAATAGACAGAGTCAAATGAAGTTAATGTAACGTTTCATTTATGTCTCAAGATCAGGAGTCGTCCATATCCGGAATCAAGTATCTGACGTTCATGTTGCAGTGAATCAAGTTCAACCTCGTGGAGTTATCTTAGTGGTTAGAGCGTTCGTCGAGACCTTGCGGAAACTAGCCACTGAGGTCGATGGTTTGACTTCCGCTTGGAGCGGAGCTCTTGGAGGCCACCCGTACGTGCTCCTAAGGAGTGTGGGAATAAACGGTCCCGGGTGTAGTGGGGTGCTTGTGGAACCCGAGGAGATTAAACTCCTTGTCATATGAAAGAAACAAAAAAGAAACAAGTTGATTTCTTGAACTCTAACATAGGAAAGTATTATATGTAGCAAGATACCATGTGACAAAATTAGTATCTAACATGACAATTAACATGGTTACACGTATCTGATGTGATATAAATTCTGTGCTGATATGTTAAGCACTCATTATTAGCTAATCACATGTACTATGTGATATTAGACAAAAGACTCTCTCCTATCATAGCTCCCAACCCTCTTTGACCTCCGGAGATGTCAAGGGGCATGTGGCTCTTTTTAGTATTGAGGGGTATACAAACTTTATTCGACTAATCCCCACTAACTCATACGCATGCCAACAAGCGCACGGGTCAGACGAATAGAACAATAACGCTAACACCAACCCGTCAAAATGGTACCACAAAAAATTCAGTATAGTTTAAGAAATTAATGCTCCAACAGATATATGAGTGCACAGCAAAAGAAACATTAAGCTAGTACCTTGAAACACATCGCTGTAAAACTCGGGGTAACTATAACCATGCATTGAAACAAATCAATCGACATCTCAAATGAAACTGATACACCTTGCAGAGTTAGAAGATTTTTCAACGAGCTACATGATGAAAATGAGTAGGACCCGATACGAAATTATGGTCAGACCAGATGAGGCTCAAGAGAGCCCCAGTGATCCTCGCAGATAAATCCGACCTCGCCATAATTTACAGCCTGAGGTATGAAGTCCCGCACTAAGGGGAGTAATATTTTGGCCGATCTCGTAAGCTCACAAACTACTTCAAACGCGATAATGCAGATGCCACGTTCCGAGAAATTCGTTCATGTATTGGTTCCTGTAAGACAAAAGGTCCGAGCAGATTATAAGGTCCAACAGATACTAAGGCAAATTTGCCCAACATAAAGTTAATGAGCCTGAGGTCAAAATTTACCTCACCCAATGGCATTTGAAACCTGGTATTCGTTATCATCTCGTACAGGCAAATATACCTGTGCTCTCAGAGGTCACCAGCAATCGAATTAGCCGGAGAAAAAACCAACTTTGTGCATAAACATAGAATAAGAATAAAATTTCATCTTCCGTTTGTTTCTTTCATCCCAGGGCAATGCTCGAACTTCGTGCCATTAACAAGGACACCGAGATGTCCACTTATCTTGTGATAGAACAGACCATGAATGATAAAGACACCCTACAGGGCCCATGTAGTGCAGAAGTCTATGAAAGGCATACCTCCAGGCTAACTCACAGACGAGATCCTTTGGGGCTTCTGGTAGCACCTAAACAAATATTACTGATCGATTTGCTAATCTATATGTGGGATAAGAATTAAAAAATGGTTTAATTCTACAATATGATTACCTCATCTTCGTATGGGCTGCAATGATCCTTGAACCACAGCCTCAAGAACTCCTTTTAAATCGAGAAAAAAAAGAATGTAGCAAATTATAGAAGCACGAATATTTGGGGACATTTCATAATTTCCTAAAGCAGATCATGAAAAATGAGAGATTTAGCCAAACCTACAGACCTTATCGACATTTTCAGGTTCCAGACCACTCTGAAACCGTCCTGCATAAGACTGACTGATCCAATATCTACTTGAGTCAGGAGTATGCACCTGAGATACAAGCTCAGGGATGAACAGCATATATATATATAGAGAGAGAGAGAGAGATAAAATTCTGACCTCATCAACCAAAAGAATAGAACCATCATGATCCTTCCCAAATTCATATTTTGTGTCCACCAGTATCAGCCCATGATCTGCAGCCGCACGCTGTAATGCAAACGGCAAAGGAAAGAACTATTAAACTAAGCAAAAATCAGAAACAAAGTTTAAGTACAGTGAGAACTTGCAAATGTAGAAAACGGCAACCGTAACTAAATTTTGATCGGGCTTCGGCCTCATATTTCACCGAAAATGATAACTTAATTTTCCAAATAATCTAAATAATATGAAACTAAATTACCTGTCCATACTCAAATAAGCTTAACGCTCTCTCACTAACTTCATCATAATCGTCTTGAGTCATCAAGCCGCGTTTAACAATCTGCGAGGCATAAAACATAACATGATGTGAGCTAAACAATTATTCACAACGGAAAGCTTTTCTTATTCATATTTTTATTTTATTTTTGGTGGATTTGTGTAAATGACATTACAATCAAATTAAATTCACCTCTTCAGGAGTGACAGGTTCATCATGATCTGCTGCCTTAGTTGTAGGGGTCAGTATATTTTGAGGTAGCTTCTGATTCTTGACCAAACCTATAATTATTTCAAACTACATCTCATTATTTATTATCATTAGCATAACAAATGGATAAAGGGGGGAAAACTCTTTCAGATGAACGCACCATCAGGAAGATCATTGCCACAATAATTCCTCACTCCGTTCCTATAGACAGTCCACAGTGACGTGTCAGTGCTTCCTGTCACGTAACCTCTGACTACAAGTTTGAGACATGATTGGCATCAATAGATCATTCATATCTAACAAAATACCAAAGAAGATCATCAACCGAATGAATTTTGCCAACATATATAGGAATAGTAAGAGAATTTGAGACACATTTAGGAGAAGTTCACGAAAACACAAATAAGTACATGAAATATACACACAGAGGGAGAGCCAGGGAGTGTTCACCATACTAAATAACTCACCAACAAATTCTACTGGAAAGACAGAACACTTCTTTGCAATGGTAACATTCCTATCAGGAGCTGCAACAACAGCATTGGAAGTAATATGTTGTGTTTTATCAAACCACCAAAGACTGGTCCCATTGAGTACCTTAAGATTTTCATCATTAAAGGAATCAGTTAATGACCGGCTTGGTGCTCAAAAAATTAAAAGTTCTCTAACACCAGACCTAGCTAGCTGTCATATATTCAGTGCAAAAGTTTCAAGGGATGGGAATATTGGTAAGCTAGATACTTGCCTGGCCTTTGAAGGGAATTGATGCAAGAATACGATCGAATGCACTTTGCCTATCAGTTGTTACAAGCACGAGATAATCACCGCTATCATAGATGTCCCTGACCTGCAAACTCACCTAATGAGCGCCTTTTTTTTTCCTTGTAGAATGTGTGGAACACATCCTGCTCGTCTAAATCAATCGACATCTTGAGAACATGAGCAAGATAAGCCAGCATAAAAAAAAAAAAAAAAATCACCAATCCTGATGGTGCAGCATTTTGAGAAATACACATTTCATCATTTCAGCACTGGAAACGAAAGTATTGAATTTCAACGCAAAGTGACAATCTTACAGGTCTTTTCTAAGAACTTCTGCATGCAGAGCCTAAATATTATAGAATAAGCACCAGAAGAAGATATACTTTCTAACAACATATCTAAAGCACAGAGTCTCTCACCAAAATCTTCATCTCCTCCTCTATGGCGAAGGAAACAGTCAAAGCTCCTTCCTTTACAATCAACATAAGCAGAGGAGGAAAGGAGGCGGGAAAGCCTTTCGATTGAAATAAAGGTCGTTTTACCTTGCCTCTAGTTTTCGACTTGATACCAGGAACAGTGAGCTGAAGGTTAGTCTCCGACAGGCAATTCGAAAGCGAACCCTCGATTACTCTGAACAGTTCCTCTTTGCGGCCGCTGTCCATGAGGGCATCTTCTGACCTTGGTTCTGGCCCAACGTGAGAGACCGGCAAATGAACGAGAAATCTCTGGGCTTCAATCTAAGCTTCTGAGGAAGGACTGGGAGCTGGACATTGGGAGCTTGAAGATTGCCTTGGGATTTGCAGGTTTTGAGAGGGTTTATGCACAGCTTAGCCATTGCCCTTTTGAGGGGGAGAGCACGGAGAAGAACGCTACCTGGGCATTTGTACTTCCGCTTTAAGCAATTTCAAAACAATTTTCGGTATCATTTTTAAATTTTAAAAATATAATTAATTAAATTTATTTTATAATTAATCAAATTTAATTTAGATATGAAAAGAAATTTTTTCATTAAACTTATTCATTTTATTAATTTCTCATATTTTATTAACTAATTTTACGATTCTCTTAACTGATTTTTGCGAGTCTCTTAACAATATAATCTCTTTTATTCGTTTAAAATTCATCAACTTCTTATAGCATTCGCAACTCTCACACAAAATTTACTTCATCCGCTTGAAAAGCTTTCCAAATTTCCCGATTTTATTTAATTTTTATTTGGTTTGAGCTGCTCTTTTTTATCTATTATATATTTAAATATCATTTCTTTGATTAGTTATGTATTTTTTGGCCACCTTAAATTTTGTAATAGAAGGTATAATTTATAATTCCGTGTGTATCACGAGTCACTCTCTAGTGCAAGTTAAAGAAAGAAGGAAGGATATATAATACATGAAAATTTTCGTACTTTATCAAACCGGACAAGGCATGGGTTCACAGTTTGAAAAAAAGGGAAAGGAAGGACTATTGAACTCCGATCTTTTTTTTATCATGTTTATTTTTTATTTTAAGGAAAATAAATTTAGGCAGCCGGTTGTTGTATCACTGGTTTTTATGGGTTTTCGTGAACCGACCGGTTTGAATGGACCAGAGCAAAGCTAAATTGTAAATTGAAACTAGATCGAACAATTGGCCAGATGCCGGTTGAACCACCTAAATGCAGTTTGTTCTGCACTAAAGTTGGTCCATGGACAATAGATGGTTTGACATTATGACATCGTTGTTATCTTAAAATCAAGAGACCTTAAATTTAACTGTCGGTAAGAAAATAAGGGCAGGATTTTCCTTTCATCGCTCCTTAAAAAAATCTCGGGATTACATCAGCAACACCCGATCTGTTAAGCCATGTGTCGTGCAGCCCATTCATGATTATGTGTGATTAACACCTAAAATCTTCTTATAAATATCTGTCACATCAAATATGAGATTTGTTAGTAACTAATTTAAGTATCCAAGAATTATGTCGGGTCAATTACCCTGAGTTAACTTCCTTTGCAATCTCGAGTTGCCCTCTATCGACGAAGAACCGGATCAATCCAAGGTTCCTCATATCGATTCTAGATCAACTTAATACCTATACATATCTCACCAATTACTATCTTTTTTTACATTGATGGGTATTCGGACTTCACCCGACTAATCCCTACGATCCCATATACATGCCAACAAATGTACAGAATACGGTTAACGCAGAGGTGCGGACTGACCTTGTAAAGGAATTCGAACTTGGGGATTCTTGCGCTCCTCCAATTATTGTCATTAGAGTTCACGAATGTCTTTGCTTTTTCTTTTCCTTATTCTTCAGTGTATAAAAGAGATATATTTTTCTTAAGAGATTTTTATGTGAACTCAGATCACTACGTCATCCGCGAATTTTACGAATGAATGATTAACATATCATTATTAAATGTCAAATTATCTTTTTTATCCACTAACAATATTCATTTTTAAATACAATTTAAAATACATATTTTTATATTAAATATTCATTAATTAAATTTATCACATAATTTACAACCTCAATCCAACTAAACTTTTTTTTTTAATATTTCCTTCAAGTTAAATGGAATTCTTTTATAATAAAAGAAACTATAAATAAAAGGATGGCATATAATAACGATACTCCTCTCTCTCTTTCGCATATCTCTCTCTCTCTCTCTCTCTCTCTACTCTTCCGATGAGCCTCTCGGTGAATGCAGTGTAGCTTTGAGCAAAGCTGCGCATGGCAAAGTGTCGCGGCAGCGACATAGGATCTCTCGTCCTCAACCGCGCCACCTCGACGAAAGCCGCCTCCGCCGCTACCAACTCCACCAGCTTCAACCTGTGGAAGTCATTCTCGGCCGCCGCCCTCCGGCGCAAGCTCCTCGCCGCCATCCGCTGCGGCGGCAGCAGCATCTCTAGCCGCCACCGTCGCGAGAGGAGCAGCAGCGAGGTTCCAGCGGAGAGGACATCCGGCGAGCAGGGGGACACAAGACCTCTCCCTCAATGCGGCGCTCGTTCCGAGAAGCTCTGCGATCTGCTTAACCTGGCGGAGATCAACGAGAGGCGAGAGAATGTAGCTGAGGCGAGGAAGAAGGTCGAGCCACTGCAGAAGCTGAAGCGAGTAGTGGAGGAATTGCAGTATGGCGGCTGTGACGGTGGAGAGAAGAGGAAGATTGCAGCTGCAAGTGTGAGGTCGATCGCCAAGGAAAATGCGGAAGCGAGAGCCACGCTCGGAATGTTGGGAGCGATTCCTCCGCTCGTCGATATGCTCGACTGTCCGGATCTTGATTCTGAGATAGCCGCCCTCTATGCATTGCTCAACCTCGGAATTGGAAACGATATGTGAGTTTTCCTCGTCACTTGTGTTGAATTTCATTGACGTTGCTGTTTGTTTTTAGTACTCAATCAGAATTTCAATAGCTTGATTATCAGTGAGTTGGAGACTTGAATTCCTATACTCACTTAAAACCTTAGCCGTTTAGTGATTTCCGTGCCGTTTACCGTAGCCGATCACATTATTCATCTCTGCGTTGTGTTATTTGATCTGTTTCCATTAGAGATTGCAATGCTGTGATCTACTATTGCATGTTTATTTTTATCAATAGTAACTGCTTCGTTTCACTTTCAGCTCTGTTTTTGTTGTGTAGCTAACAGCTCTTTTCCGGAAATGTGTGTTACTCATATTTCATATTCAGTTCTATTGGAAGTTGTTGCATTTACTATACTTGACAAGTCACTTTCCCAGTTTTTGAAGGTTGTTTTCTTCAAATGGTCCCAATTCCTGCATTGTGGAGGGAATGTGTCATCTTGGCTTCTTTTTTCTTTTTCATCCTTTTATGCCACGTTTCCCCACTTATTTTTCTCTTATCTTAATCAACAAGACAGATCTATCTTCGGAGTTCAGATGCTTCACATGGGAACTGACCGTCTTTCTGACCCTTCTTCAGGAATAAGGCAGCCATTGTCAAGGCAGGGGCTGTTCACAAGATGCTAAAGCTCATCGACTCTCCAATTGAGACTATGGACTCATCAATTTCAGAAGCCATAGCAGCGAACTTTCTAGGATTGAGTGCTTTAGATTCTAATAAACCCATTATCGGATCCTCAGGTGCAGTCCCCTTTCTGGTAGATGTACTCTTAGATTTAGACCATAGGAATAGCCCCCAAGCAACAGAGGATGCCCTTCGAGCTCTCTATAATCTATCAATCTTCCCTTTGAATGTAACCTTCATGCTGGAAACCGACTTGGTCCCATTCCTCGTGAATGCACTGGGCGACATGGAAGTGAGCGAGCGGATCCTGTCCATTCTTAGCAATACTGTGTCAACCCCAGAAGGTAGAAAGGCAATTGGCGCAGTTCATGATGCTTTCACTATACTGGTTGATGTGTTGAACTGGAATGATTCGCCAGGGTGCCAAGAGAAAGCTTCTTACATTTTAATGGTAATGGCTCACAAAGCTTATGGTGCGAGGCAGGCCATGATTGAAGCGGGAATCGTCTCGTCGCTGCTTGAACTGACACTTCTCGGCAGCACACTGGCCCAGAAAAGAGCTTCCAGGATATTGGAATGTCTGCGAGTGGATAAAGGGAAGCAGGTATCAGAGAGCTACGGTGGCAATATGGGTTTGGCTGTATCTGCTCCGATTAGCGGATCTTCATCTACTTCAGTGACTGGAGCGATAAAGGAAGGAATGGAAGAGGAAGACGATATGATGAATGAGGAGAAGAAAGCTGTGAAATCACTCGTCAAGCAGAGCTTGCAGAACAACATGAGGAGGATAGCAAAGAGGGCTAATTTCCCTCAGGATTTTGTGCCCTCAGACCATCTCAAGTCCCTTACTGTGAGCTCCACCTCGAAGAGCTTGCCTTTCTGAGTAAGTATACTTCAACCAAATTTCTCTGAGCTTTTTCACTTTGTGCATAGTCCATGATTGCTGCTTTTCTCCAGAGATTTCGATTGTTTTCTCTGGTCTTCGGAGGTCTCAACTAGTTCACGTAAAAAAAAAAATCCAAGCAAGGACCTCTCCGAGGTCCAAGAACTTTTCTTTTCCGAGCTTCTATTCTTCGAGGGCAATACCTAGTTGTGTTAAATGAATTCTGTACCTGGTAAAGAATTGAGCGTCTTCTTTCTTGAATGACTTAAAACATATTCCTTGAGATCCGCATTGGCACAGGCAGAAGTCATACGGTGTCTGAGCTGAAAATCATTGGCCTCTCGAACAACCGGTCATGGAAAACCATCGATGTAGTCTTTAGTACAGTTTTGTCCACCTCCTCGCCCCCTATGTATTTTATACATTTATTATTCCGATTACAAATAAGGTCCTAGGATAAGAGGGGAATAAAGGGTTATTGGAGTCTTAACGGTAAAAAACCGAGCTATAACTGTATCCAATCTCCTTTCACAATTCTATATAAAATACATTTTAGAGATATGACTTATGAGGCGTCGGTCATTTTCCTTCATGTCCTTGATGGAGAGTCAATTCACTGCATTATTTATTACTGTTTACCAAGTGGGAATCTGTTCCTGTGCTGCCTTTTTCAATTCCTGGCCCGGGCACTGCTCGCCAGGAATCTTTTGGACGGACAGAGTTGGGATATATACAATGTTATCCCTTATGAGTTTGTCCTTTGAGAACAGGGACCGTTACATCAACTTTACAATAAAAAGTCCAACTTTAGTCGTATCTTCCCCACCTAACCAATGCATTTCGACCCCACCATTCAGGCTGTTCTTCTTAATTTAGCAGTTGCAGGTCTCGAGAGATGGAAGGCAGAGCCGATCGCTGAAGGGACGAGAAGACTTCCAGGCCTTCCGTTTTCGCACCCCCGACGAAGGTACGTAAATACATTTTACCTGCTGATGACATCGCGGGGGATATGAAAGCATGCTTATAGATCGGTTCTGTGTAGGAATAATCCTTCTTCATCTATTGCCGTTCTCATATGTTTGAGCTTGCTATGTAAATATCCTGTGGTGTGTCTGTAATGGAAGATCTGGACAAGGCTTCTTGTCGGTGTCTCTCTTGGCTCCCTTATATCCTTCTGTTTCAATGGATTCGATCGATATAAGTGAAATATAAGTAGGTTACATTTAGCACGAAGGAATGGAAAAGCATGGAATGGATTTTATAAAGTAAAATGTAACAATGAGAGAATTTACAAGTTTTTTGTGTTAATCTTAAGGATTAAAATGAATGAATTTAACATAAATTTGATAAGAGTGGTGGAATGAACAATCCTGAAGTTTTTTTGAAGGAATACTCATTCCATCGTTCTTTTAGGAATCAATCTGTCGTAGTATAATCACATGAAAATCTAGAATGAAAATGTAAAAATTCTTTTCATTCCACTCTCTTCGATTCCTTCCTACCAAAAGTAACTGTAGCCTCTTCATGATCCCGTGGTGACCCGACCAAGCCAAGCCGGAGGAATCCCGAGGTAGCCTATAGGCACCAAATCAACATTGGGGGCTTAAATCATAACGCTGCTAACAACAAACAAAGGCCTAAATATACTAATGTCTAACGAGTTTTTAGACCTCCCATGTTCGACCCCCAACAGACGCATTCTCTCATCAGTGGAGACTTTATAGCTCTCGGGCCTGTCGGGTTTGTCTGACTTACCCAGCATATGTGATTTGTAGACTATTGCATGTGTCATTAAAAGGAAGGTGTTGCAACTCCGCTAGTTAAACCCGAAAGGTGTCCGAATATGTCGGTTATAAGGGGAAAAGAAAAAAGAAAAGGAAAGTCGGATCAACACAGCTATTGATTGAGGTAGCTCATTATATGCCAAGGAGCGATAATTCTTGAACTCGAAAAAATTCTTAAGATAACATATAATTTTCAGTTGAATTTTTTAATTTTTTTTATTGAATTATCATATTTTGCCCCATAAATTCTCCATATTACTCTTCTACGAGGTTTCGCCCAATGAACGAGTTTCACCCTGTGAATGAATTTCGGCCTATGAACGAGGTTTTTAGATCCATCCATGCTTGTGGTAGTGGATCATGAAATGAAATATTGCAGAAGTCTCTCCAAGAATAGAGTCTTCTACATAACGAGTATATCACATGTCATATCTTACAGATCAATGGATGCTTGACACATCAGCATGGCGATTGTAATGTATCGGATGTTTTCAACGGTCTTGCTGATGTGTGAAACAATCGTTGATTTATAACATATGCTATGTGGTATATCCATTATATATAATATTTTTTGTCCTCTAGCTATGAAATCTCAGTAGAATATTACACACTCTCCCATTTAACGGTATGCAGTTACATTAGAACGCTAGATCTAGCATTATGTGTTCATGGTTGGCCAATCAATAATCATTAGTAATAGCATAGCAACAATGATGGAAGAGGGGACCCTGCCTACAATACAAAGAGAAGCAGCTTAGCTTTGTGCTGTTCACGTGATTAGTCAATTTCGCCGGACCCCCGACCAGTGGACCCATACATACTGCAGCAGTTCCCTTTAAATTTTGACAATGACTTTGATAAGTAGACTAGCCACTCTCCTCATCGCGCATAATTTCTCCGGGTCCTTTGTCCTTCAATTGGACATTATTATGAGTAGGAATGACAAAGAAAACCCGACCCATGCGCAGGGCGGGTGGGTCTAGGTCTGTTATTGGACCCACCCAGTACCGACCCGCCCCTCTATATAGTATAATCCAATTTAAATTAAATAAATCCTAATAAATTGAATAATAATTATCCTGTTTAATTAAAATTATGTAAATTCTAACTATTTTATGTTTATTTAACCTTATTATCATAAATACATAAATTTATACTATATTTTAGATTACATTTTATGTAATATTAAATGTGGA
This sequence comes from Lagerstroemia speciosa, assembly GCA_037672795.1. Classification (NCBI taxonomy): domain Eukaryota; kingdom Viridiplantae; phylum Streptophyta; class Magnoliopsida; order Myrtales; family Lythraceae; genus Lagerstroemia; species Lagerstroemia speciosa. Next base: position 3,734,584 of record CM075309.1, on the reverse strand, counting down.
ATACTGAGATGAATACATGAAATTATATCGTTTATTTATGACATATGTAATTTAATTTATTAATTAGATTATTAGATAGAGCATTTTCAGTTATCATTAGTATATTATGTTAATTTTACATTTTTTAAGTTTACAATTTCAAATCGTTCGTTTCAAAACATAACATATCTCTGTTCTTAAAGTTGTAGATATGGAGTAGAAAATGACAATCTAAACAGTTAATGAAATATCTTGTTATTAAGATCATAGATATAGAGTGAGATAAAAATTACTATTTTATCCTTAATTTAGAGGATTTTATAGAATATATGCATGTGGTATATTTTAATATGTAAATGGGTAAATTGCATTAAAAAGCATGTGGTTTGCTTCGTTTCTCAAAAAAGTCAAATATTTCAAATTTAAAAAATAAAATCACATGATTTCATTTTATTCCTAAATTAAACCAAATCTTTCAAATTTTAAAAAAATCGCGTGGTTTCTTTTTCTTCCCAATTTAAGACAATCAATTTATCTTTTAAAATTAAAATCGCATTATTTATTTTACTATTAAATCAAATTAATTCATTTAATCTGGTATTCAATAATTAGGTTACTCATTTTTTATAACTTTTTTTCAATGTGGGATAGGAGTATATTAGAATTTTTTTTGAAATTTACATTAATATCTTACATAGAGTCCTCTTTATGTTTTTCGATAACTAATATTAATATTAACTGAAGAGAAAATTATTAACTTAATTTTAAATAAAAATTATCCTAATTTTGTTAATTTAAAAGTACGTGATAAAAAACTATAATATATTGCACAAGAATATCACTTTATATTTTAATATATTAGTCAACTTGTCAATAAATAAAAAAATAATAATTTTTATTTTTTAAAATTGAAGAATTTAGCCTGATTTGAGAATGAAACAGAACTATCTACCTGGTCTATTTTTTCAAATATGAAAATTTTAGCTCAATTTGGGAACAAAATGAAATCTCTTGATTTTGTTTTTCAAATTTCAAATGTTTGGCTTTTTTGAGAAATGAAACAAACCACGCGCATTTTTATATAATTAACCCTAAATAAATTAGATGAAGGACGAATGTGAAAAATGAAAAAGAAACTAAATTTCTCAAACGTTTACATGTAAATAGTAAGTATAGATAATATCTGCTTAATATCTAAAACAGTATTTCCAAATATCTATAAGTACAGATAATATATACTTAATTTCAAATCGTTCGTTTAAAAAATATAACATATTTTTGTTATTAAAATTATAAATACAGAGTGAGAAGGGATAGTCTAAACAGTTAATGAAAGATTTTGCTATTAAGATCGTAGATGCGGAGTGGGGAAAATGACTAAAATTACCATTTTACCATTAATCTAGAGGATTTTACAAAGTTTATGCATGTAAATTAAACTAAGGACGAATGTGAAAAACGAAAAAGACACCAAATTTCTTAAACGTTTGCATATAATAGCATTGAAGATAATATCTACTTAATATCTAAAGTATTATTTCGGAATAATTATAAGAATCAAAATGCCAACTGTGTCCACAGCTATCCTCACTAAAGCTCTTGTCTATCAATCTTGGTTGGGACAAGACTATCCATCCCCACCAAATCCTCAACAGATCTGTTTCTGTCTGAAACCTACCGAGAGAGTCAATCTTAATCATTCATTGTCGGTGGCAAGATTTCATATATTTGGATGTTTTCTAAATGATATATATTCTTCTTTTTTTTTAATTTTCTGGATCAAAATTTGATAAAAATAACGAAAAAAATTTAAAATATATATTTATTATAACAAAAGAAAATGAGGGAAAGAAAGGGAGGACTTTGTGGTGACTTATTAGATTTGGAAAAATGAGTGGACGAGGGAATATTATCACCTAAATAGGGGACATTACACATAAGATCCGGTGAATCTCCAGTGCCTTTCAGCTACAGCACTCCTTTTTCCATTTTTTTTTAAACTTGAGTTTTTTCGAATTTCGTTCATTTAATCCTTTATGTAAATGAAGCTCAGCAATTTTTGACACGACACGATATAGAGTTAGACGGGTTTGGGTCAAGCCTGTTCAGATATAGACCTGTTCTGACACGATAAATAAACGTGTTTGAATAGGTTGAACCTGTGTAATCCGATAACACACGGTTATTAAATGTATTTAACTATTTTTATATAAATATTGAATCTATTTGACATATTTATATATAAAAATTTTATGACACGTAAAATACTACATACATTACATGTTTCATTATCATCAAATATTATATAATTAATTAATCTTGCTTATTTATAATGCTAATTGTCTGTAAATACAATTATTCAGTAGTTGTGTCATGTATTATTAGAGTACAATTATCCTGTAGATATTCTATATTAAATGGGTCAATCCAATTCTGACACAAATCCATTTAAATGCGAAAACTAAATGCACTGGAATTTCTAATTCAAATATGTTCAGACACGACACCGTACAGTTTCACATGTCTAATGTAAATGTCTCATAAACTGACACGGCAACACATTTATCCATTGTATAGCTCTCTCATGGGCATAACGGGGAAGGATCGTATCGAACTTGGATGGAGTGGTAGTGAAGCGAGTAGCATACAGACCATTAGTAATTATATCCCAGTCCGTGAAGAAAATCTTAAACGTTTCTATTTCACGGTGATGTGATAAGGAAGAACCGATTAAATTATTGCTAAGATTAGTTATGATCAAGGCATCCGCTCGGACGATTAACAGTAATTTGCATGCTTGTCCCGATCCGATTGGATACTTCCTCACACTAAATAGCTAGGTGAAATCGTCTGAGAATTTCTCGCCGTTGGTTGATCGAGTTAATGAATAGGATTTCCAGTTGCTTGTGGAATCGTTCAGATAAATTTTTATGGGACTAGGATGTGCACGGTTGGGTTCGATTCGAAAAACCGTTTTGAACGTAACCGAACCACATTTCCAGTTTGGTTCAGTTCGGTGATATAGCGGTCAAACTGTACCCATTCGATGAAGAAAAAATTGAATTGTTTAAAACCTGTTCGAACGATTCAGCTAATCGATTAACCGATTTTTATGTAAATAAATAAAAATTCACTATATAAAACCCAATCGGTTTGGTTTGATATGAGATTAACCGAACCGAACCGTAAAAATTTAAGTGCAATGTATATTTTAGTTTAAAATTGTATATTTTATCTTTTTGTTTTATTTAATTATTAATTATAAAAAGATTTGGTTCAGTTAACCGTAATTAACCGAACCAATGATATCAAGTAATTAACCGAATCTGTTCTCGACAAAAAAACCTTAGCAAACCGGTTTGAACAATTCAGTTATTTTTGGTTCAGTGTTGCGATTCGGTTCAGTTCTTTTATTTTTATTTTTATTTTATTTTATTGTTTTGTTTTGAACAGCCCTAGTGGGCGCTGTCCCTAGAGAAGAAAGCCGGCTTAATAGGGTTAGGAAGAATTTCTATCATGGCCGGACATCGGTGCATGGCAAACCGCGATATCCGCGATTCCCATTTATTTTCTCAGTCCTTGGCCATTGTGATTGTATTGAACTACTCTTCTATGGTCTCTACTTCCTCTAAAAAGTTCCAAAAATCTTGAATCAACGGTTGTATCCAGATTATTTGAGAGATTTATGTAATACTAGAGGTTTATCCGTGCTATATACAGTATGTTGTCTTAATAAAAAATTATTAAAAATATATATTAATGTACGATTGAAAATAGCAATTATTTATAATTGATTTTTAAAGTTAAAATGGCGTATACTTAACTTTTAAAATAGATAGTTATAAAAGTGTATTGCATAAATAAAATTGGGTGTAATTTGCATATATGGTTCATTGAGAAAAGAGTGAGAATAAAATGTAATAATTAAAAATAAATCTATTAGAACAAAAGAAAGAACCTCGAGGAAGAAGAGGATGAGAGTTCCAAATGCGAGTGAAAATGGTGAAAAGTACGTAATTATATATGTCAAATTGACGATCATATCCTTATTTTATTTCAATTTAAGGACTAGCAATATTTCAATTGATGTGCACAGGAGTATTTTTAGAAATGAAAAAGTGACATCAAAAAGGAATCTCCTTCCTTAAAGTAATAATAGATAAACACAGTAATAATAGATAGACACAGTGAGGTTAGGCTCGAGATTTCTGGGTTACTCTGATGCCCGGGCTGAGGATGGAGTAAGGCTTTGGGATCTTGGCATGAAGCTTTATTTATTTATTTATTTTGTTGAATTTTATCACTGTTATATTATTTTTTTATGGGATCAGAGGGCTAGTCAAAAGTATGGAAACTGCAGTAATCGAAAGTTTTGAATAAGGAAGAAAAGCAGAACAAATTTATCCTGATGAGAGTTTTCCGGTGAAGCGATTATATCACGTATCAATGATAAAGTGATGCATCCGTTCAATCAGAACTTGACATGTAGTCAATAATTATATAGATATAATTACTAGATCATAAAGTTTCCCTAAAAAATGAAAAAAAGCCTAATAAATAGTAAATTCTAATTAGACAAATATAAAAATAATAGATTCTGATTGGATAGATATACCACATTAACATTACCTACGTCGTATAACTGCTCCATTAAAGACTTGCTGCCTTTTGTAATTGTTAATCCTTGTTTTCTCTAAGCCAAGCCTCATAGCCGAGAATTTCAAAAACTGAAACATCACTTCTACCAGAACAAAGGTCTGATTAAGGAACCGCAGGCTCCAAGGAAAAAAAGAAGAAAGCGGAGAACCAATGAAGCTAAGGCAAGAAGCATTGCTTCGGTTCAAAGCAAGGAAAATAAGAATCAATGGGCAGGGCAGTTAGTAAAATCCTCCTCGTTCACATATACACATACTCATTATCATCATCGAGATCGAATGCAGAGGTGTGGGGCTCTGAATAATGGCATGATGCACTGCTCATTCAGTTAGTAGAATCGTTGGCCTAACTTTAAGCCTGAATCGTACCTAGTTGAGTTTCCACGGCGCAAAGTAATGCCAAGTGAGTTCGACCGACTTTACTTCACTCGGCATGGAAAGAGGTCGAGGGTTCACTTCTTCTCCGTCACGGGAAGGTACACTCCCTCAGCTGCCAGCCAGATGTTATCCGGCCGCTTCTCTCGTACGCCACAAACCTGCATAGACATTCCACAAAGCCCAGATCAAGATTGAAATTCTTGACATTAGAGATATTCTATGATTTGGGCAATCAAACAAGGGTAGCAGCATTGTCGATGACGATGCCAGCTCCAAACTAGTCCTATGTTATCATCCATTTCCATTACTGGGAGACTTTACCACATATGTGCTGCTAGTAAATGGAACAAATTCCTCGACCAGCCCAAATAGTGGTGCTTAGGATTATTGAATGCTACGAACTATCCCGATCCTAGTAAAACGTGGTCAATAACATTTTCGGTCCACTTCATTTTGTAAAGTATTGACACTTGCAGGTGGTTATCTTGCTCATAGAAGATACTGATTTTACATAAACAATCTATTTGCAAATTCTCTCCACGAAGTTCAGTGTGGAGTTCCAGTTCTCACCTCCTGTTGTCCACCAGCAATGCGCTGGTACTTCTTATCATGACTGTGCAAGTAGCCACCTGTGTCCACATGCTGGAACCTAATCCTTTGATCTTGCTTCCAGGTTTTACCACTCCCTTCAATCATAAGCCTGAAGGACACACCCATAAAATTGAGAGAATCACTTCCATGGCTAAGGCACGTATAAGAAACAGAAGTTTTCTTCCTTATGAATGCATCTTACCTCCAATAGTCCCCGGCATCAGATTCAGAATCCCCACCAAAGCAGCTAACCTAAACCAGGCAAAAGAATACTGGATCACCAGTTGGCTGTTTTTCACTAACCAGGCTCATAAAATTAACTCCCAGAACTCTATCTTTGGCAATAGCAAACTCTAACACAAGGAGAAATCTTCATTTCAAACTAAAGACTCAGGCTCCAACGCAATATTGACATATTGAGCAGCACGGTTATTATTAAAACAAATTGCTATATGCTTTTAATACTTCATCCATCCCATGTTGTCATAATCAGGCTGGAGCTTCTTATCTTCAGATGTACAATTCATATCGTTAATTCAATTTCTTGGAAATATTTGATTGGAGTACCAGCTTGGCAATCAATAATGTGAAATCCATTTTCATGGCCTTGCATACACAGATATCTGTATCTCATTAAAGTAACAAACACTGCAAACCGCGGAATTTACATGCATAATATCCTAGTTTAAGAGTATAAGTCAAAGATGGAGGGAACTCACTGAGGGATGAGAAAAGGAGCATGCGATACTAACCTCAAGGTTCCCTGATATTGGGGATGCATACAAGTGACTGTGCAACCATTTCCTGGTCCTCATGTGTTGCAACCGGATGATTGTTCCACTCATTATTGTGTCTCCTTGTTTAGCAGATGTACCAGGTTGATGCCTAACGACCTTCAAAAGGATAATAACAGCTAAACTGACTGACTCCAACAATAATGAAACCAAATACATGAAAAAGGAGAAAGATAGAAGTACCCAGTAGCTATTGGCATCATCAACTCCGGGAAACCCAGTAACAGACTGCTGTCCACTTCCCGAGCCATAAGGCACATCGTGTGAATGCAGCCGAAACTTCGTCTTCTCATGCATTAGCTTGATGACTGATCCATAGGTAATCTGCCAATAAAATTGAGCCAACCCGATAACATTTTGCCCAAATAAACTAGGAAAGTTAGTTATTATGAATACTTAACGTCAACTATGAATTCACCCAATCTTCTTGGCAGCAACCTTTTGACATTCACATAAATGTAAAGAGAACAACACTTACTATTACGATACATTCTCTAGTTGGTAAACGTAAAACTGACGTACGAAGATGGAACCCAAAACCAGCACGGTACAACTCACTGCCTTCCCTCCACATCATCCAGAATAGTTCTTCTTGCATCATTTCGAATGCAAAGAAATGCACTAAAAAATCTTGCCCTTTTCAACTTTCTTAATAGAAGTCGAGAGTTAGGTGGCAATTACAGTTATTTGTGCACTCTTAAGAAAATCTAGTCTTCGCCATAATAGCAAGAAGAGCATGGGACTCATGATTAAGCAGAAATTTCACTGAGCATGGTAGTCAAATATCTGTTTCTACGGTAAGCGTCCCGGCATTTCAAATTTGTAAAATTTCGTAATTGTTTTGGTAGTCCACGACTGCATGTGTCATGATAGGGGGGAATAAGGAATTAAGGAGAACTTGCAGGAGAATAAGCAAGGTACTGGCGATTGATCCACACCTCGACTCCTTCGGGAGTAGCAGCATAAGAAGGCGAGGGCGAGCCCTGATCGAGATCAAGGCCGAGGTAGAGAACGACGGCGAGCGAGAGGAAGCCTATCGCCATCAGGAAGAGCAGGCAGATGAACCAGCCCTGCTGCCAAAACGGGAAATCGGAGCGAGAAGGCGGCTTAGCCTCCCTGTATATGATGCGCGTCGCGGCTGTAGGCGACGGCTGAGAAGCAGCTGCTGCGGCAGCGGCGGACTTTCTTTTAGAAACCGTCGGTGGCACAGGCGGAGCCACGGTTCGATCCAGAGATAACACGCCGAAGACTAGACTTCGATCCGATCGCACGCGCGAGGACGGAGAGCGAAGAGGAGAGAGAAGAGAGCTAATAGGGTTCCTCAGAGATCTGAGAGAGGGATCGGTTGAAGAAGAAGAAGCTTGAGTGTCGCGCATTGAACTTTGGCAACGTAGCTGTAGCGAATGGTTGACTTACACGTGGCAACATGCTGACGTGAACGGTCTAGTCGATGGAGACAGTCTTGAATGTGACGAGTTAGCTAGTGCTCCCGCTGTGTATCTCATTAATTAAATTAAGTTATTTGTAGAATTTTTTTAAAATTTTATTAAAAATAATAAAAATAATTAAATCATATTAATTTCTGACATTATATTAGCACTATTATATAATATATCCGTTACACATAAGACTCTCTCATACTTGACGAGCCTTTGCATGTGAGTAGATCTCTCTCATATTTTTAAATATCAACTTTACACTAACTAGTGTTAATTATTCGTTTTATTTATTTACTTTTTGGTTTACAGTATCCCGATCAGCAGAAGTGCACCTTAAAACTAATATACAATCGGATCGGGGTCCCTCGGAAAATTATGGTCGACTCTTCCAACCTAAAAATAGACTATGGAATTGCCTACTTGAAGATTTAATGAGCAAACCACTAGATCAATATCAAGTTGATTGTTGATTTTATTTAATACTTTCACGTGTGGATATGAAACCTCACATATCATAAGGAATGACTAACTTACCATTATTACTGTACTTTTTTGCTCATAATATATTATCCTTTTGGAAATTGTATTCATTCGCTGCTTTATTAAATCATTAATTAGATATTAACTCATACTACGTAAAAATTTATTAATTATATAATTAAATACAAAATTATATTATTGTTATGTAGTAATATTTGATGTGATATTAAAGTTGAGTATTAATTTTTGTATTAATTGAGAAAAGTGGCACAATTCCTCACTTATTTTACTCAAATAGCACCAATTTATACCAAGTTTTAAAAGTATAACCAAATTATGTCAATTACCTTTTTTACCCTTAACTTACACCAAACAACTTCAACTTTTCAAAATTAAAATTTTCTCCCTCATCCTACCCTCTCTCTCTTCCTGGCGTCCTTTCCATCCTTTTTTTTTTCTCCGGCAACTAGCCAACGGCAGCTTCCTCTCATGTTCTCCAATGGCTACCACTCTCTTTTTCTCAGGTGACACTTCCTCTGGTAACAGCTCTGACATCGGTGACGAACAGGAAGGGAGCGACGACGTTGATGATGAAGATGTAAGGCCCGAGTTGGAGGAAGCCGAGAGCGAGAAGGTAAGGGGAGGGACCTCTAATCAGTGCATTGCCCGCCATGAGATGTCGCAGGCTCTGCTTCTTGTCCCCTCCGCTTCCCCAGTCATCGCCGACGACGGTGTCGGTTAGTGAAGGGGAAGAGGGGGAGGAGACCACTGTGTAATGCTAGGAGGCGAAGAGGGGAGGCGCGACAGAAGAATTTCAAAGAGAGGAAATTAGGGAAACAGTAAAGTTAGGCCAGCAAATATGAGAGGGATAGAATTGGAATTATGAAAAAATTCAGCGAATAATATTAAATAGTAGTGCTACTTTTTAAAACTGGTATAAAATAACCTTAGTTATAAAAGTATCCTTGGACTGGTGCTACATAAATTTTCACCTCTTAATTTTTTATAATATTTTAAACCTTTATAGTATATATCATAAAAAATAAAATATATATTTGAAAAAAGAAAATTAGATGTAGTTATGACTTGAAATGGTAATTATATTTTCATTAGTGATTTTTCGCTTCATCAGCATTTGTATTTTTCTATTGGTTATCATGGGTAACTTTAGAAGATTGAAAATGAGACCAACTACTTATATTGTCCCTTAAAGTAATAGAGAACATATTATTAACTGTTATTTTAAGTTGTTAATGATTCGATGATGAATTGTACAGAATTTAATTCTTAATACTCAAAATTTATGAGGTGTTGTCCGAGGTGTAATACATAATAAATTTGTTTTATAAATTTTCTTTTGACATGCCTAAGGACTTCACAATTTTTGAGATGTCGTCTCCTTGTCCACTTGAGCATCCGAGAATTTGAGTTTGCACCTTGATGACCATTTCGATGGAAGCCCCTCGAATTTACCCACTCCAATCGATTCCCAGAGGCATCATGTGAAAAGCCACATCATTCATTTTTATCGATGTTACAAAGTGTTTATCTATGGTTTAATTCATAAAACAAACTTATATCTATTTTCATTCTTTTAGTACTAAAAATGGTACCAATCAACCAACATGAATTGGTTGAAGTTATAGAACATCTTTTCCACTTAAATAATGTCTCGGGTTCGAGTCATGTAAATGAAAATAATTTACCTCGAACTGGATTAGTTAGGGCCGGTTGGCTTTTGGATAGCAGTGGTACATATAAAAAAAGGGTACAATGGTTAGTTATATTTATCATATTTACTCTTTTATCCTTACTTGATCATCAATTTAAAGGTCATTAAAAATTCGCTTTTCATATATAGTTGGTGAAAAATGGAAAATCATAAGTGAGACCGAGTAGGAAGCATCTAAGCATGTAGTAATGCTAGCAAACAACCCATGATATGCACGATTACCACCATAAAAAACAAACCGAAAATAGTCAAAGTTGGTACGTGTAAAATGAATGGATTAAGAATATTAGAAATTAACCCGCGCTCCGCATGGGAAGAAAATAAAAATAAATAAAAGTAATCATTGCTTGAACACGTGTAATCATGTTATTTATTTATAATATATTATAGTTTAATTTATTTTAAATAAATTTACATTAATTTATGATAACTGATGGAACACTCTCAGTTGTCATCAGTATATTTTATGATTTCAAAATATTCTTTTAAAAATAATGATAAATTATTTAATTTACAGTTGAAAGATAAAATATTTATTATTATGCTGTTATAGAGTGATAAATTTGAGCGGTTAATGAAAGATTTTATTATTTACATTGTAGATATGGGATGGGAGGAGAAAATATCTGAAATTACTATTTTATCTTTTAATATAGAAGCATTTATAAAATAGATGTATGTCATATATTGGAATATATAAATTTGGTAGAGGTCAGTTATGGAAAATAAAAAAGAGATATTAAAATAGATAAATATTTACATATAATAGTCGGATAAAGAAGCTTGTTTGGTGATACTTGCACATTGAGACGAAATAGGAAGCTCCTCCCACATAATTTATAGGTGGACTAAACACAAATCAATGCTACACACAGAGCTTATTAATCATATATTCACTTGCAAATTTATATTATTATTCTTATTTTGAAATAATATTTTATGCAATTTGACAATTGAGTCTTAATTTTTATGATATTATTAATTTTCATAAATATATCGTGAATAATAAAAATATTTAATTAAACAAAAGATTGGTTAGGGCAGTAGTTAGTCCTTTTTTATTGGTTAAAAATTTAACAGTGAAAGGTATTTTCAAAAGCTTCAAAGTAAGATAAATTACTCCATTTTTTCATATAATAAAACTAAAATTGATTTATATTATATGCGAATTTTATTATAGATGAAGAAAATAAATTTATATAACTAATAAAAATAAATAAATATAAAATATGAAAATAAATTATATAATTAGATCGTTTATTTATAATTTATTATAATTTAATTTTTTTAAAATTCTATAACTCACATTAGTTAGTAGAACATTCTTAGTTTTATTAGTAAACGATGTTAATTTTACTTTTTTAATTTTACAATTTTGAATCACTTGTTTGAAAATATATCAGATTTTTACTGTTAAAATTATAGATATGAAGTAAGATGGAAGATTCCGAGCAATTAATGAAAGATTTTTACGATTAAGTTTGTAAATATAGTGTGACAGAAAAATGACTAATTATTAGTTTATCCTTAATTTAAAAATTAGATACATATTATAAATTTTAATATATAAATTAGATTAAGAACAAATATAAAATTAAAAAAATGCTAAACTTCTCAAATATTTATATATAATGGTATGTGCATATAATAAATAATTAAATTATTAAATAAAATTATTACTTTCCCGTCTGCAATTTAGATGGATTGCTGGCGCTGCTCCAGTCCATATAATAGATTCTGTCACAAAATTCGTTAGAAAAGGACGAGCTAGCACTCTCTGTCTCTCGCTCCGATCTTCTCCGAGCAATCGAAGCTTTACCCCTTCGTCGAGACTTCGGCTCTTCGATTCATCACTCTCCGAGTCTCCATTGCTCCAATGGCGTGAAATCCGTAGTAGAGAGCGAAGATTCCGCTCGATCTTTAGCTCCAGGTACTTCAGCTCGGAGACTCCTCGTCAACCATGTCCTCCTCGGACAAGGACTTCGAGGAGCAGCTCGTAGAAGTTGGGAAAGAGCTCTTAGAACCTCCGTATTCCGTAGAGGACCTACTTCCCCTGCTCGACGTAAGCTTTCACGTTTCTCCTCTCCGACGAATTTGTCTGTGTGGAGCGGTTTCTAGGGTTGTCTTTGTATCGTGTAAGCTGATAAAGTCCCCAATGCTTTGGGTAATGCGGCGGTAGGCACTTTGTTGAGGGTTTAGGTGTTTTCGTATGTGATCTTTGTATACCGCATTTGGTTTTTCATGTTTACTGATCGTTACTCGCGTATCAGTCTTAAGTATTTGAGTAATCTTAGCAGTCCCTTTTAGCTCAAAGCATGCCAATTCATGCCACACTTTTTCTAGCTGCGACAGTTCCTTTGTTTTGGAGGTGAACGTAGAGTAGCTTGATTGGTTTTCGACCGGAAAACTATTGTTATTTTATTACTCTAGAGAGAAATTTAGAAGCGGTCTGAAGAGTGGCCATTTAGATCTACTCTTGTAGGTTTTGGGCCATTCGGCTGATTGGTGGGTATCTCCTTACGGTTCCACATTCAAGACAGGGTTGATCGTGAATTGATTTTTGAAAGCTTCCTCTTATGCCTTACGAGGTGTTCTATCAATGTTTGTTATCGACTACAATTGAGTGAATATTCTGGGATGTCATGATTAGTTAGAAGATTCTCTGGTAGGGAGAAAGTTCAAGGAAAAGGGGTTAATATTTGTTCTCTTTACACTTCGTTAACATGTGGTGTTTATGCAAGCTTAAAGAGAGTATCTGACACCTTGTCTGGTGTTGAGGGGTGGGGCTAATTCAGTTTTCTCCTGTTAATAGACTGCATTCATTAAAGATCTAAAAATCTTTTTTGTCCGGTCAAAAGGATGAGGAAAGATAGCAAAAGATAGAAAGGAATGATTCAACCCCATGAAGATTATCCGGGTATAATGACCATATATTAGCTACTCAGGTACTATGGTCTGTGAATATACGTTGTTAGGTGCTCCATTCTATTTTCCCATAAAGGCTGGACCTAAACCCGTGTGTGAGAGACAGCTGTCAATCGGAAGTCCATGCGTCTTTGATGGTCTTTGGGCAAAGAGTTCCCATGTGTAGATATGGCACTTGAAATTGCAAGTGTTTTCATTTGGTCTATGCTTACAAAGCTCAAATGAACTCTGCATAGAGTCCTTCATTGCGCTAATATTCAATCCTTTGCATTTCTCTCATTTCTTGTTGAACGAACTTTGCGTAGAGCCTTTCATTGAGCCAATATTCAATCCTTTGCATTTTTCTCATTTCTTCTCTTCTTCATCAAGTCTTGCCCTCAGTATTCCCAGTGAATGTTACGCTTAATTGAATATATACATTTAAATATATGTTAAGTCTTGCTCACCTCTAAAGGATATTTTTTTATTAGTCACCTCTTAAAGATATAGTTTAACAAAATCAGGAGGCAGAAGATACTAGATTCTCTTGTAATTTGAGATAGGAAGCAAATTATGAATTTACCATATAGAGAATTCATGTGCCTTTTTGGGGCTATTGTGCTGTCAATCCTTTTCTTTTTTTTGGCAATACTGTACATGCATCCTATGGTTGACATCATCTACTGATTGATGTGTCTCATGGAGGCATCTAATAAAATTGAAATAACATAGAGAAGCTACTAACTATATGTATGATGATGATGCCAGATGTTTTCCATTGAGATCAAGAGATCAAGTAGCAATCTTAATTTTTCAGATTAGTAATATAATGAAACACATGTCCTTATGAACATCCTTTTCAGGGATATGAATAAATTGCATATTCTTAGTCCTAGTGCCACAAAATAAAGGAGTCTCTCTTACTAGTTTTGTGTTGTTGATTTTGCTCACAAGTCCTTGAATTTTAATATTTCAACGATAATCACGTGTGGTATATTTAACATAATTCCAGTGCATCTAATTCTGATAGAGAAATGGAAAGTTAGATGCACTGGAAATAGTGTTCATCTTTTAAGTTGCAATTACTGAGGTCTTGGTCTGCTCTCGTAGAGGGCACGTGAAAGAAAGAAACAGGCAGCTGTACAGGGTCGCTGCTACAATGACATTTTGTTGCTTAGTATTTGTTGATTTTGGAGACTTGTATTGGTTTCTTTTTCCTTTTGTTTCTCAAAAGTATGAAATCAGTGTTCTCATTCAACTAGGGATGGTATTTCTTGCTAATTTATTATTATTTGCAAGACCTCGTGTGCTCACTTGTCCATTTTAGAAGTTATTTCTTATGTCATCCAAATGCGGTGTATCTCATCCCATTCCAATGACATCTGAACTGAGCAAATGTGGTTCAGGGATGATTTATTTATATCTTCAGCGATGAAGATATGGCATGAGAATGCTTAAAGTTGTTTTTCTTTGGGTTTATGCAGAAAGCCGAATATTTTCTATCAAGAGTGGAGCAATCGCCAAGCAAGTCAATTGAACGTGCTCTGTCCCCTTGTATGAGGGCACTAATTGCTGATAAACTTTTCAAGCACACGGACATCGACGTTAAGGTTGCAGTTGCTGCATGCATCAGTGAGATAACCAGAATTAGTGCACCTGAGGCTCCTTATAATGATGACCTGATGAAGGTACCTCGACTCTCTGGTCTAACTTTGTTTAGAAGCCATATGTTGATGCTCCTTGTTTCACATGCCAACCAACTTCCTTTTATGACTTGCCAAGCAGGAAGCTTTCCAGTTGATTATATCGTCCTTTGAGCATTTAGATGACAGGTCTAGTCAATCATATGAGAAGCGGGCCTCAATTCTTGCAACTGTTGCAAAAGTAAGGTCATGCGTGGTGATGCTTGATCTAGAATGTGATGCACTTATCCTTGAGATGTTTCAGCATTTCCTGAAGGCTATCAGGTAGTAATTAATTTAGGTTCTTTTCTCAGATTTATGCTTGGTTGATTCATCTTACCTATCTATGATCTATTTAAGTATTTTGTTAAGATAAGCTAGTTGAAAGCGCCTACCTGAGGTTATTGACAGTAATGCCAATGCTTCCCTTCTTGACAGGTTTTTCCAGCCTCCAATGAGGTTCAAGATTCTGCGTTAGGTTGTTAAATTATTTATAGATATCATATTTTCATGTAAGACTTGGAGTGTGCTTAGGCTACTTCAAAATTTGAACACTGATGGGCATTCCCTTCTATGCTAGCTATGGTGTTGGGGGTAATCCTTTAGAACACTCTCCAGTGTTGGTTCACTCAGAAAATTATAACAACATAGTTTGGAATCTCTTTTTGTTCCCACCCACGGTAGTGCAACTTTTCAATCTTGTAATATGATGGAAGCTAAAACAACTTAGTTAGTCTAGTGATTCCCTTGCTACAAACTTATGGAACTGGTTGCTTACGTATCTTTACATGGTTGATCTCTAAAATTAGTAGTCTTATTGATCTTCACATTATACATGCTCTCCTGACTAATGTCTGTTAAGGAGTCAGTCATTGAATAGGCAGTATAAATTGGTTGGACGAAGTTATACCTCTGCTTACTTACTGATATATATGCTCTGATTCCTTGCATGCAACTTTGCAGTAATTGAGGTTGAGTGTATCCGTCTCTGCATTATGTCAAATCAACATTTTCTCAAGCGTGCATTCCTGAATAATTATAAGAGTTGAGCACAATTCTTTCACTATATACATACTGGGTAACTTCATATGGCGTGTTGCATGTTCTTTTCCCCTTGTAGGGATTATCACCCTGAGCACGTCTTTTCATCGATGGAGATGGTGATGACCCTTGTCATTGAGGAAAGTGAAGATATATCTCCTCAGCTGCTCTCTCCAATCTTAGCTACTCTAAAAAGGGACAATGAGGTTTATTCTCTATTATGTCCTTTTCTCTTTAGAATCAATTTAGTTTGGCTCAACTCTAAAATCGCCTTCTATTACCTCAGGGAGTTCTACCTATAGCCAAGAAATTAGGGGAGAAAGTTCTTGAAAATTCTGCATCGAGGCTGAAACCTTCCCTTGCCCAAGCATTGAAGTCCTTGGGCACAAGTGTGGATGATTACAGTGAAGTTGTCAGTTTGATATGCCGAGATAATAATGCTGGCAACAATAGGACTGATGTAAATGTTGCAGGAGAGCATGAGGTGAGACTTCAAAGCTGTCCAAGTTTTAATTTTATGTTAACTGAGAACACCAAATACAGAAAAGAAGGTATCAAGTATCAGATTCTGCTTAATTATGATATTTTTTTTTTGATGGAAGCATGCTGGCTTCTTAATAAGAAGATTGAAGAAGATATAGAATTTAAAGAATCTCTTGTAAGAAGGACATACTGTAACTGCCTACAAAACCAAATGGCAATAACTATTTCCGAAATATTATTCTTGCATGAATGTGCATTGCCATGCTTACTTTTAGCTGTCACAAATCAAATCAGGGCTTGACCTCTACTGTCATTGCATTAATTCTAGATTAGTTGTACTGTCACTTTTCACTTGTGTATTGTTTTGTATCTTAATGTGACTCGCTGGAAGTTATTAGCATTTGAAATACATTAACGGAAAAATAGTTCGTCCTAACTTAGGTGGACAATGAAGCAACTTCTCCAAAATCAGAGGTGAGCAGTGGTGTGAAGGAAAGAGCAGAAGATGACCCTTTGACGGATTCCATTTCCACGAAGGAACTTCAAAATGCTGATCAGAAAACACAAATGGAAATTACTGGTGTCTCAGGCAACAAAAATTCTGGTGAGTCAGATGATGCTAAGGAAATTAAGACAGCAAGCCAGCCCAAAAAGGCTACCAGAAAACGAGGAAGGAAACAGAGCACTGTGAAGAAATCAACTAAAGCTGCTGACAGTACTCATACTGATGATGAGAAAGAAGCTGAGAAATCTCTAGACAATGATAAAGATGCTATGACTGATCTTCCGAGTTCACTTAGAGAGGATAAATCAGCTGAGACAGGTCTGCCTTTGGATGGTGAGAAACAGGCTGATATTGCTTCTTCACCAAAAGAAGAGCAAAGTGAATCCATAGCCATTTCTTCCCCATTAAAGAGTGCAAAGCCCGAGAACATAGAGGGATCATCAAAGGAATCTGAGGAGTCAGGTGATTTGGAAAGGAAAGCAAATGTAGAAGTTGGGAAAAGGACTGAAGATAAAGATGCTGATGAGGATAGAGCTCTGGTTACAGTAAAAACCTCCAAGGAAAGTGCAGCAACTGATGATGCAGAGACCAACTCGGAGAAGCAGTCAAGTCAGAAGGTACGTGCAAGCACTGAAGATAAGGATGGAACCTCTACAAAGTCACTTGTGCACAAAAAGGGGGTGAAGGGAAAAATTGGTCGTCCGAAGCATGAGACAAATTCCACAAGAAATGATGCTGAAAAGGTAAAACGTTTTCCAGATAGAGTTTCCCCTTCCCTAGTTTATGCGTTTTATAAATTGTAATCCAATGATGGGAGTTCTCTTTTATGTGTAGGAAGCAGTTTCTTCATTAAAGTTGGGCAAAAAGCGCCAAAGAGATGATGACCAGCCTAATGATACCCCTAAGAACAAGGTCAAAGGAAAACGCACTCCAGCAAAAGAAGTGGTATGCTGTTCTGTACATTTTAATATGCCTTGGAACTAATTTACCAGTTCATTCATTATCCAGTCAGAATCACGATTTGTGAAATTTTAAGTTTGTTTAGTGATGCATCTTCACTAAGTATATAAGTGTATTTATCAGGGATCCGATGCCAAAGACTATGGTAATGAACTAGTGGGTTCAAAAGTTAAAGTTTGGTGGCCTGAAGATAAGACGTAAGTTGCAGAGCCTTTCTTGGACATTTACTTGTTTGTACAAAGAACTGGGAGTAGAAAAATGATAAAAACTGTATCCTTGCATGATCTTGAAAAATCAATCGTTGATCTTCTTCCCTCATCTAATTGAATTCCTTCAGATTCTACAAAGGGGTGGTCAATTCTTTTGACTCCATGAGAAAAAAGCACCGGGTAAGAATTTGGAATCTCTAGGAGTTACAAGTCTGCTGTGCTGTCAGAAATGAAGTTATCCTTCCTTGCTATAATGAGGACTTAAAGGATGATTTTTGTCAACAGATCGTATATGATGACGGTGATGTGGAGAATTTACATCTCAAAGGTGAAAGGTGGGAACTTATTGAAGATGACTCGAGCTCGAGTGAGGTGGGTGATTGCCCCATAAAAAACTTTGCTCCTGAATTCTCTATCTGTGACAGGCTGATATCGTTTTCCGACAGGGGCAAGCAGCAGGAGAAGAAACTCGTGATACCTCTCCCGATGTGTATGTTTTACCTGTTCTAACAGTTAGTCCTTTCTTGGGAAATGTTGTTCATACGTATGCTCCGGGAATTCTTCCTTGTGATCAAACTGATTGGTTTGTTGTAATCAGGCGGCCAAAGAAATTGCTCAGAAAGGCTCTGAAGGGTAAGACTGCCAAAAGTGGAGGCAATCTAAAGAAGGTGAAACCTGGTGGTTCAGCAAAGGGCAAGTACAGTTCATCGAAGCCAAAGACGAAGAAAAGTGAAGAGGTGGTCAGTGATTCGGGGGAAGAGTCTGACGAATCCAACAAACGCGAGAAAGGGAGGGGTATGGAGTCATTGAAAACTCCGGCAAGTGGAAGAAAGGCCAGAGGCTATAAGACTCCATGGAGTAGGACTTCGGGAAGTGGAACGAAGTCAGGAGGCTATAAAACTGCAGGGACGGATCGAAGACCAGGAAGAAGCGACGAAGGGGAGTTTAGGGTGTAGAGGGACTAGTAAAGTACATAACTGTTGATGAAGGGGATCAGAAGCATACCGTTATGATACTTTTGACGTTAGGCTAGACTAGTTTGAAGGTGTCTTCTCCGGTAGGCCCGTTTACTTTTAAGAAAATTTGTTTTCATTTGCTCTTTCATTAGAATCAAAGTTGAGAAAGGGGCTTAGCACATTGACATCATCCACGACTCGAGACCGAGGTCCTGGTTCGATTGATTCAATTCTTATCAACGAACTTGGAACAAGCTATGCTTTGGTTTGTGGCGGGTTCCAGCCAGGTACTGTAACTTCCTCAAGCCGTCTGGCGATGTTAGATATAGCATTCTAGTGGGTTTTTGTTCTCTTTCTTAAGGCTAATATCAGTCTTCTTCCTGGATGTTCATGCTATCAGTACATGTTGCAGGAATCCCACACGACCCGTTGAGTAGCTGCCTGCTGGACAACTGGATTCCGGGATTCGGAAATTTGCCTCGTGTTCGAATCTTTTATGCATCTTGTTTAGGTTGGTGATGCAGGTAAATGCACAACTTTGCAGATGTTATACAATTTGGTACTCTCCAGACAGCAAAATCTCATTCCTGAATTCTTCCCTTTTCGGTATGCACCTTTCTATTAAAGAATTTAGCGTGTTCTGACTAATCTGTTATATTTAAACGGGGAACAAGTTCTCATAATCACGGGTATTCTCCACTGCACTCAACTTGAGACCTTGTTTGAGCAAAAAAGCTCCCAACAATCTTAATCAATCCATGCTGATCTCTCCCAAAACGATATGTTCCGATTTTTTTATCACATCCACGGGACGATAAAAGCGACCGTCGTGTAAGTCTGCATCGCTTTCGCATGTAACATTCTCTGGAGACAGTGGTTTGGGTTCCTTGATTACCTAACCGATCTGACTTAAATATAAATTTACTAAGATTCACCTGGCTTTCAAATACAAGGTGCATGTATAGAAAAAAAAAAATCTGGCTAAATGGCTTTTTGATTTTTATTTTATTTTACTACCCAAAATAATTGTTTTTGTTTTTTTTTTTTAAAACTCATTTTACTGTCCCAACCCATTATTATTCTGTAATCAAAAAGAGAAAAAGGCAATAAAAAGACATTTTTGGACAACCCTAAATGAACACGTTCAATCAAATTTTGACAGTTTACTTTGCTCCTTTTCTCGTTTGCAAATTTCATCTTACCAAAGAAAATCCGAAATATGAGCGATTTGTTTCACTTGACAACAAAAGTTAAGGAAAGGAATTTTATACGGTTACCAACCTGAGATTAAGAATTTTTAAATTTGATTTTTATCAATGGCGTGTGGTTAGGTTTGAACAATCGTTTGAACTAAACTAGATATTTGATTCTATTCGGTCGGGATATCATATATAAATCGTATACATTTTACCTCAAATTATTCGAACCATACACAATTGGCTCTTGTGGTTTCATTAACCGGTAATCCAATTTTTTTTTTTAAAATAAAATGATGTAATTTCATAAATTATACGTAAAATGTTTCTGCCCAATTTGAAGTTAACCGAACCAAACCGTTAAAACCCTTAAGTTGTGAATCTTTAGGTTAATAAGTCCTTTTACTTCTTTTTTTTTACTCATCATTTAGGAAATCGGTTTGGTTAATTACAATTAACCGACCAACCACATCAAGCAATTAATCAAGCATCTTCTTTAAAAATGCACCATTAAAGAACCGGTTGGATTCGGCTGTTTTTCGCTCGATCTAGTTTAGAGATTTGGTTTAGTTTGTATAAACGAAAAAATTGTTATCAATTTTTATTTTATTTTTTGAACATCCCTAATAAATGAAATTCCCTATACCCATTTATCGATCAGTTCGGAGAATTATCTTTTGCTTACTAAACCCTAAGTCATTAAAGAAGAAAAGATTATGAGAATTGATGATTTTCCAAGGCTGCAGCTTGGTCAAACAAAAGCTCTAGAAGTGGAATCATTGGATTTATTATTATTATTATTATTATTAAAAAATGGAAAAAAAAAGAGAGAATAAGATCAGATGAACTTGCTGTCTCTTCCTTGCATCCTTCGACACCCTTGTGAGACATCCGGACTGTCCGCCAGAACGTTGACAGAAGCAAGCGATTAAACCTGGACAAGGAAAAAGATTATAAAAATACATTATTGAAAATAAGTTTATCCTCTTTATTTTGAGGAAATTTTAAAACAATTGAATTCGGAATTCGATTATTTTTCTCTTCCTTCTGTCTTACTGTAAGCTTGCTTGCGAGCCCCTCTTTATGACCTAAATATCGGACAGTAAAATGCAACGAGATACGTTGAAGTAAATGAAATATTCGACAGGATGACACTCGTAGGAAAGAATCTTGTATGTAACGATGTCACCGTATGATAGTGCATAATACTAAGTGATACCGACCAGTAAAATCAAGTTTTTTAAGGGAAAAAACAATCGTGAAATGTCTTGATTCTACTAGTTGATGTCGCCATGTAAGCACCGTCTGTCATGTGATACCATTACGCAGAATGTAAGCGAGGGAGTTAGGATGTAATTTCGATGCAATAACATTCATGCTCGATCTTAAATCAGATCTTTATCCATCACATCAAAACATTCTTTTTCTTAATTTTATTTTTCTCATGCTCTTTTTTAAAGTAACAGCGAATAAGGCTCAAATATGGCAGCTGAACACGAACATCGGTCGATTTTCTGGCACTGTACAAGAAAGACTCTACGTTCGGTAACTGAACTATTTTACGAAGATTTCTTGTAAGTAGGACTACGGGTCGTGTAATCAATTGTTAAGTGAATCTCATCCTCAATAAAAATGATTAAATTGGTGAACCCTAAAACACAGTAAACCGCTGACAAGACTAATGGGCTACAACTAGGGTTTAGTAGGTGCAGAGACTAATACTGATTGTCACGCGTGCGCTTTCTTTCATGTCATTTTCTTCTGCTTATAAATTAATTAATTAAACTACGGTATTTAATATTAATATACGTCAGTTAAAATGGTAAAATATTTTTATCTTTTAAGTGAGATCTCGAGTTTTTGATAAGTGGAGAAAATTCATGTTCGAAGAAATTTACTCCATCAGTGGACTGAACTCGACTCGAACCAAACTCGGATCAGTCAGATTTTTTGAATTTTTGAATCGCGGGCGTCAAGGTAAAAAAAAAAAAAAACTAGGTTGTCCACATTCATTGCAGAAAATAAAATTAAAAATGTAAATTAAAATCCAATTATAGGAAATCCAGAGCGTTTGCATCCATTTCCGTGAAAATTATGCCAGTAAATTAAACTGCATCCTCACACAGTGAATTCAATATATAATTTCATCAATTAAAGTGTGAATTAGTCCAAAAAAAGCTTTAAAAAATGAGAATGAACGGGGAGAAATCGATTTGTGTATATCTCTCTGGTACGGTTAAGGAGAAAGTCTTGTACGTACATAAGCGATAATGTGAATATGGTGTCATAAATTAATAAAATTTAGTTAATTTTTAAGGATATTTTTAATTTAGGATTATTAAAAATATTAAAACAGCAGAATCCTGTTGGTTTAGGACATGTTTGTTTATGGTGATTTTGAATCATGATAAGCGAAACGTGTAAGTACTTAAAACATTTGCTACGGATTTGTTTAGAACATAACATGTTTAAACACGATACGATGCATTTATTCGGATTCGTCTTATCTTACGACAGGCACACCAAGAGCATTAAATCTTCTCCAAATCAACAGGTGCATGCATCCTGTCGTGAGATGAATAACATATTTGAGCTAGCTAGTTCATGCGTTGAATAATTTGACTGTAATTTAATATTCATGGCACCAACTCAAAGCTTCAGATTTGATTACACAGTGGCATCAGGAAGTGTGCCTGCATGCTTTCATATTCATTGTTGGTTTTGTCTGTCTTCTAATATTGGGGGACCATGACAGCTTATTATTATAGGTTATTTAGGAGAACACTGGCTATCCTATTGTGGTCCAATAATATATATATATTTTTCTGTATCTATTACTTGAAATGCAGAAATTCAATGAATATTGAACATGGATGAATCCAAAAATTTCATCCCGGGAACAAAAGTTCATAAAAGAGTAACACGACGAATTCGGATTGGGCGAAACAGGATAATTTAATAAAAATTGGAACAAAATCGAGTGAAGTGCGCGTGGTCCACCTAAACCCATTCTTGAATGTGACTGGTGTCTGGGTGGAGTCCACCAAGATCATGAGGGCCTCATCAGTACCAGGAATAGTCAGATCTAGAGCATGGTTCTGTACTCGGTACACCATCTGGTAGTGCAGAGTAGCAACTACCGATCCCTGTTTCTGTGGGGCGCCTGTGATTTGAAGTTGGGCCTTGAGGGCCGTAAGCAAGCCGGGGTCAGAAAGCATCATGTTGAAATTTAATTGGGAACAAAGTGACAAAGACCGGGTTCGAGTTGGATCGATTTGTTAAAAGGATAAAATTCTTCAAATCTTGATTTTTGTTGATTCGAAATAATCGAATCCGATATTTTATTTAAGGTCCACGTGTATGTTGCGGAAGCAACAAGACATAATCAAATTACAAGAGAGTTTTATGTGTAACAGGTATAATAGGAGACAGAGTTTACATAGTATCGCAAACCAATAAAATTTACCTATTAATTTTTTTTATAAACTCTAAAAGATAACTCTGAAAATAACTTAATGCTATTAGTTTGTGTCACTGTATAATTATTGTTACGTGGTATACCTGTTACATATAAGACTTTTCCCAATATCACATGTTCGAATCTTACACCTAGCTACTAGAAATTATTTAGCCAAAATAGAATATATAGAATCCGATATGACGAAATTATCAACATATAAGACTTTCGGTGCGATTTTTTTTTGTCTGATATGCAATATGAAACCCAAACAGGGAAAGAAGCAAAGAGATGATACATGTGGTCTCTCTACCTGAAGAGTTGGTGCAGCAGACAATTCCAAAGGACAACGCTTATGTCATGTTATAGAGGGGAAGCACCCATCAAATTCTTCCAACCATCAACTAAAACCATCACACTGAAAACATAATATAACACTGCCTCGAGTTGGGCACATTGAATGGAGAAATTTTATATTTTGAGAGATTCGAACCCTCGGTGGATCAACTCGGCTCGAACATAAATAAGTCAGGATCTACTGAACTCTTGCATATCAATTGCAGTATATACTGAAAAATATAATATAATATAACAAATTTCGTCATCATGTTTCAGTATTGAGAGTGAGTGTACGTGTTAGACCTTTACGATATGGTTGATAAATTCTTTTACGTATATCAACTTCTTGGATTATAATATGTTTAATAAATACTTAATAAATTTTAGAGCCAATTTCATATTTTCACAAATATTTCATTATACTTATCAAATAAAATAACTTTATTTTTCGACAATGATCCAAAAGAATTTTAATATAATTAAAAATTTTATTATAATCTTACTTTTTGAAAAAAAAAACAAAAATACACGAATCAAACTGCTCTCATGGAAGCATTTTTCAGTTAGAAATTTAACTTTTATAGCCAGAGATGCATCTGTACGACTTCATTGTACAGCCGTTTAAAATTCGATAAATAATTACTTTTTGTTGAATAAAAATAAGGTTAGCAATAGAGTCCAGTGAACGCACTTCTAACAAATGTTTTAGCACAAATGCGTACGATGAATTCGAATTTGTGACCTTAAAGTCATCAAAACACGACAGTAAACTCGAAAACCATCATGTCATGTCAATTCCTGTTTATAATCGATGAATTTAACTCTCGTTCACCCTAAAACTTCTTCTAATTAACACCCGAATGATTGCTCCACAGAGAAATCGGAAGTTTCTGCAGGTCAGTTATCGAACCGTTCGGCAACTTAACTTATCCAATAACTTACAATCACTAATTCAAATTAAAGAAAAAGACTCAACTTCTCACAATGATTTTTTCTATCCACTTAACGGTTTATCGAATGGATCGTAGATTTTGCGAGAAAAATTGATGCAGTTTCATGATTACAATTCTCCTGTGATTTTCCAAATCCCTAGAGACAGACCAGTGAGGCTGCATCACCATTGTCATTGTGTGGCTTGGGATTGATTAGAAGGGACATTTCATAAAATATATTTATTCAGTCGAAAAGATTTGTGGCAACAATAAGGGGCATGTCCCTTTTTTTTAATTATTTTTTTAAAATTTATTTTATTTTTAATAAAAATCACTGTTTCCAAGTGTGGCTATAAATTAACCTAATGGGCTACTAAAGATAAATAGCTTTTTTTTTCCCTGTTGTCATTATTCCCAAGAGAGATTTCCAATTAGAACCTTTTACTGCCCAATGATGTTCTCACAGTTCAATGTTGTGTCCATTTAATTAATTAATTTTGTATTTTTTTTAAAAAATATGATCTGACCAATGAGTGGTCCATGCAATTGCTTTAATATTAGTTGTTTTTTAACCAAAAAAAGTACATTTACTTAAAGGGAATCAAATAAAAAAGAAATAAAAATAGGAAAAATTTCACGCATAAAAATTAAACATAAAATTTCTTAATATTAAATCGAGAACGACACTACTGCACCTAACCTCTCTTCTCCTCGTACTGTTAGTTTTTAGGGCTTGATGACATGAAACATAGGTAAGTGGGACATCTTGTGTTGTTCTTTAAGGGCGTGATCTCTTGTCCCCATGACCCTTAAAAACCCTTTAATCACTCCCTTGGCCTCGTATTTGATATTTCGATTTCCACATAGAATCTGCTTGATTTTCTTATATTTCGATGCTTTTCGTGTGGATTTTTCGATATGAATTATAACTACAACGAAGTTGTCACAGTTCACATTTCTCCTGCACTTACACATATTGGGCCAATATCTATCTCTCAATGTGTTTTCTATCGGGTGCGTATCAATTTCCATGTCGTTTCCGGAAGGGTCCATTTCTATAGATAGAACTCTGAATATTGATAACGGGCTTTCGTCCTGTTGGTTACGATCTCCCTACGACAATCCGGAAAACAAAATCGATTTAATTGCTAATACTGTAGCGGACTCAATTTTATTGCGAATCAGAGGATTCGCCGTATCTTTCTAGGGTTAAATTCAATAGTCACACGATAACATCTTCAATGTCGGACGTGGACACATCTCAAATGGGTTCGTACGACGTGTGACACCAGAAAGGTGACCACGTGTGCCCCGTCAAAGAAAGGACTGTACTGGATAAGCCCAGGCACGTAAGCGGCGACTCTTAAATCCAGTGAAGGGCTAGGCTGGAGTTGTATTTTTCAAACATTTATCCCAAAATCATAAGGAATTTTCGAGAAAACGAGAGTTTGATATGGTAATAATATTATTCTCGATTACAGAGAAGAGGTCTCAGGGAGACTCCCTCTTCCCTTTTGCAAACTATCTAGGTCAAGAAGTTTCTCGATGATAGTGTGACGATGAGGAACACTGCTTAAATTACTCTAAACGGGAAAATAAGCGATAATTACTCGAACAGTCAGCTAGAACAGCATCATCCATCAAGACAATCTTATTCATTATCGTGACTTTGAACCATTTAAGGATCTTTCTGAAATTATTCAGGAGAGTTTTCTGTATAATGAATTGATGAATTTTGTATAATTCATGAGAAAGGAGGAGAGTAGAGTAGAGATATTGAAAGAGATAAGCGTGATCGATCATAAATCAAAACCATAGTAGTGTGATTTTTATTAAAAATATCGACTGACTTAACAATTACATAAGACGACCCATCTATTTATAAACTCATAAAATCAAATATACTGGGAAATGAATAATTCAAAATATTGAAATAATATATGAATCGGATATCATAAGATCCTATAGATATTAATTTAATTCATCGATAGTTTTTGAGTTTGAAAAAATGGATTATCTCAAATTATGAAAAGAAAAGGAGAAAAAGGGAAAAAAATAAAATAAAATTATAAAAAAAAGGACTTTGATGGGTTCCACTTTATGCATATTTACACCATGTCAAGATATTGACGGGTCAACAAAGGGCCCTGGGATTCCACTCCTCCTCACTTCATAACCATGCAAAATTTTATTTGTTCAACTTTTTATTTTCTAATTTTAACTTTTAATTTCAGCCATTAGAAATACCTTTTTTTTTTAGTAAATTACTTGTTCACCCCTTTCAATTTCATCAAAAGGTATTCATAACACTTTGTTATAGAGCATAGAGAAACACTCTTGAACAATTTTTAAAGGTACACTGACGCTCTTCTCATAGTGAAACGACGAAATATCTCTGCACAAAACAACTTTTTGTCAATCGACTTGCATGGATGCGAATGTATTTTCGAATAGGGCTGCTTTTAATAAAAGAAACTTACTCTCCTATAATATTCCATATTCTCTAACTCACCCTAAGTAAATGTTTTTTTTTTAATATTGAAGTCCTTTTTTTAAGAAACGATCTTGTAGTTGGCATCATCCTCGACATAAAGTAAAGACATCCGGAGTTCGATTTTTGTTACTGAACTCCTCGTAACTCTTCATTCTTCTCTTCCATGTACTATCTCTTTACAGACTTATGGATCTCAGTAATCGTAAAAATGGTCTTTTCTTCATTGTTTTTCAAATGACCAAGAATATATAGACATTTTTTTTACGTGTACGAAAGATGCACGTGAGTTTAGAATGAGATCAAATGAAGAGGGGATAAAAATGTACACGATGTGAATTAAAAATTCAGGATCTCTTGGTCACAAGTCAAGAGTGATACCAACTACACGGAGTCCTATTTCTCGAATGTATAGACACTTACCTCTATACATATAATTTTTGGCTTCTAAAATGGGAGAAAATTAAAGATAAAGGAAAGAAGAAATAAATGCCATGAAAAGAGGACACATGCCTTTTGAAATTTGGGGGGCAGTTGGTCCCCCCAAACACCACTTAGCCGTTAAAAAAAATACTCAAAGAGACATTTTTGGGCAGCTAAACGAAAGCTCCAAATAATTTTTTTTAAAAAAATATTTACCTTTATATTTTGATTGAATAATTAGACATCTCATTTGCTCTTTAATGAGATTGAAGGTTCGAATTTTGTAATAGAACAAATCTATTATCGGAAAATTTTTAATTTTAGTGGGTTAGCCCGTTTCGAATTTGGGTTAATGAGAATCTATAGATTTTTGGATACTAAGTGAAATGTGCTGAATTTTTTTGAAAAAAGCCATTCAAAGTTAATCAACTTTAATTTTTTTTTCTCTGTGGGTACAGATCTGGAGCATATTGAAGAGGCATGCCTACCTTAAACCAATTAATTATATAACTCTTTTATTAATCTCCTACTTTAAATTAGGTCATTTGCATTTTTTTTCCGTTCATATACATATTATGTCTGTAGTCCCACATTAATATAGTAGTTTGTACACTGATAAGGACAGTGATTTAGTAATTTAAAATTCACTCTTAATTGATTTAGTAGGGCTGAGATTACTTGTTCAAATATCATGTATGTAAAAATTTGCAATAAAAGGTTCTTTAGGCTTAAACCTTGGTGAATATTGTTTTTTTTTTTTTGTTTACTGGACATTTGGTGGTGTTATATTGACAAGAAAGTCTTGTATGCAACGATATGACAACATGACAGTACCTATGTCCTAATACCAACCAAACAAATTAAGTTATTTTCAGGTTTTTTTTCCTTTTTAATTTATATAAAAAAATTCTTAAACAAACGTCTTGATTTTATTGGGTGGTGTGTAGCCATTGGCATGTGGTTGACATTGTTATACACAAGACTCTCTCTACATTGACAAAACGAGTACTAGTTCTAGTTATTTAGTTCATTTGACATGTTTATAGTTGAATACAAAAGTTCAAACGTTACGTATTATCACCATTTGTTGCCCTCTTATTTAATTCTTCTTCTCCATTTCGTCAATTGTCTTTGTGCACAATAACATGTGCACAACAACATGTGCTTAAGTATTTGTATCTAAGGTGGCTCAGATTAGTGTTATGAATTGATTGAAAATGCTCGACGCAAGTGAAATATCGAATTCGAGTCTCTTGGATTAAGAAAATTTATGATTGATAGAGTTTTATACCATAATGCACTGACCTGCTTACACATTAGATTAGATATTATGTCGCATATGTTAGATCCCACATCGATTAGATAAGATAATAATTTTGAGTTTATAAAATAATTGGATACCATCTCCTAATACCTTAGACTTTTGGGTGGAATCCAACTCAATTTTTTTTGTAAGACCCACTATTATAAATAATACAATATATGAGCATCTAACCACATGACAATCTCTGATGTAAACCCAAACCCGTCTCTGGTCCTAGTCACCTATGCGCCAACAATCCACTGACAGAACATAAAAAATTCAACAATATATACTGAAAAAATGGCTCGATTTTGCTACCTGTAAAAAAAATCTACCAAAAAAAGTGGCTCGAATGGAGGGTGTGGGTACTTTAAGTGGATTGATCCCCTCAACAGAAGAAGAACACAAACATTGTAGGAGATGTTTCATCTTATGAAGTGGAAATAAAATCCTTGATAATGAAGATTGAGGAATTGCATAATGCACTAGGGGGGGACAAAGAAGAAATGTTACAAATTGAGGATTGTTTTAATTGCTAGTTTTATATGTGGAGTAGTTGGTATGTTGTTTGGAATATTTATAAGTTGTAATATATGTGTACCTTAATTATGGTATTGAAGTTGGTTTTATTTTCCAATATTGTTTTGATAGCTGTTATGCAATAAGAATGACTGAAACATGAACAATGACTACATTAAAGACCATTCATTTTGAGTATAGCAAGAGTAACACATTCATTTAATGCAAAATAATCTTAGAAAAAGATCCCAGCAAGTTTTACGACATGTACAATTACAGTGTCTTGATAAAAACTTCCCTAAGCGTAGCACAACAAGATCCCAGTAGCAAAAATATATAAGCACCAACAAACCCTAAAAGTTGACAAAAAGATCCCATGTAAGGACATGCACAATGTTTAATTCCTAATGGAATTGCCTTGAGTTGATACATGACCTTGACTTGATAAGTTGTTTGTTTGATTGGCAGCTACTTTCTTCCTCCTCTCCATGATCTTTTGTTTTTTCACACGCAACTTCTCTATGGTGACATTCTGATGAGATGGAGTGCCTTCTCTTCCAACAAGTAATTCCCCAACATTTTTAAGCTGCAACCAAAGAGAATGACTACATTAAACACTAAAAAACTAGATAGTTGCAATTTGTACAGAATGAGTGTCACTTACATTTAGTATAAAGAAAGATGTATCAGTTGTAATCTCACTAATTGACTTTGTTTTTTAATGCGTTCTTTGCAGGATCTGATTTTTCAATTTGAGGTCTGCTTCCTTCACCTTCTTCCACAACCCATCTTTCCCTTTTTCTTACCCTAAGTGGCATAATTATCTTTAATAGTTGAATATAGTATTATATTACAAATTATGCAAAATGATGAGTACATACTCTTGTTCCCTTTACCTGTGTGGTCCTTCAGTAGATGCAGTGTGAGGCTCATTTCCTGACACATTTGCCTCAGATGCCATCCTTTTCTTGTCCTTCCCTTTGCCCTAAAGCGAAGATAAAAGACAGAAATTGAAGTTTATTATCACTTTATAGAATAATTAAAATGGAACCAAAATTATAACTTACTATTTCTGTGGTCCTGTGAACACTTCATTGTGGACATCCTCTCCTATTATGTCCATTATACTTACAGAGGCTGTATGTATTAGTTGTACCTTTCCTTGACATTTGTTGGACACCATCTTCATTAATCTTAGTCTGCAACTCTGTCTTCTTTCTCTGTTTCTTTGGTCTACCTAACTTCTTCTTGATCTTTGGAGGAATGGGTGGATCAGTGACCTGACTTTTCTCCCAGAACTTTGGGTCTTTGACTGGCTGAAGAACAATGCCATAAGCTTATAAGAACATTGCCTTTCTATAGAAGTTATGGACATAATTACCTGGTTCCAAATCTTTATGCAACAAAGCACAAATAGCATGACAACAAGGTATTTCAATGAGTTGTCATGCCCTACAGTCATAACTCAAATTGTTGATATCAACAACATATTTTGTACCCCAAGCCAGTATCTCATAAGCATCCTCACCATTCCAAATCACATGAAAATACCTACTAAGTTTCAATGCATCTTCTAATTTTTCTCAATCCTTGGCCCAAAATCTTTTATCCACATCTCACAACTTGCCCTATGAGTGTGAATCCTCTCCATTACTATAGTTCTAATTTCTTCTAACAAGGAATAATGTTTTTGGTCCTAGCCTCCAATATTCTTCCATTAAAGGCTTCACACAGATTGTTGTCAACTGAATCACATTTGACCATGGGCTTGAAAAAAGCCTTGCACCAATGTTTTGGATTAGGTCTTTGCAATAGGTCTTCATACGTTTGGGGTGATAGCTTGAGCATTTCTTCATGTTCTCTTTGAAATCAGCTTCAGTTGTTGATTTAGCAATAATTCAAAACTGCTTATGGATCTTTGGTCCATTGCAGCTTCCATCCCAATTAGCATAAATGTGCCTTGGACACATTCTATGCTCTGCATGAGGGAGCAACTTAGCAACTAAAGGCACTAAACCTTGTGCAATCAGAGACACATGTTAACTCATGTGAATTAGAAGTGGTATTCTATGACTGTGACATACTATCAATTTTTTACACATATCTTTTGCTAGTCAGAAATGATCGTCCAACCTAACCCATCTCTTATGTTCACATCCTCCTTCAACAAGTGTAAAAACCATGACCATGTGTCAGAACTCTCTACTTGAACAACTACCCATGCTACAGGGAACATTTGTTATTCCCATCCCTTCCAATAGCTGTTAAAAGTTGACATTTAACAATTGTTTTCAAAAAACAACTAGCCAACCCAATTACTGGTCGACAACCCTTTAAAAATCCCTTTCTCACAACATCAAAACATACATAAAATCTATCAAAAACACTTGGCCCGGTTGGTAATGGTCAACCTTCATATAAATTGAGGAGCCCTGATCTCCTCAATTCTTCTACATATTCCCACAACATGACATACTCTATTTTACTATCACCTACCAACAAATCATATACATTCTCCTTTGCCCTTCTGCATTGTGCTCTAGAAACATCCATCCCAATTTGCTCTTTCACCAGCTTCCTGAACTCACTAATTTTTATTAAAGGCACAACCCTAATTGTACCTATGAACTGTCTTGCCAACCATTGGCTATTCACCATGTTATTTTTGAAAGTGACACTGCATGTGTGTTTGTCCATCAATGTCTTCATTTGAGAAGCCCCAATGTTCTTCACAAATCTAGAAGATATCCTCCGAGGACACTTTTGTCCTTGACACCTAGCTCTAATGTAGTTTTGCAATTCTAGTTAAAATATAAATTCCTCTGAAGTTTCACAGCAGCTAGGGTTATGGCATCCTTAAATTGCTTCCCATCATGAAACAATTGGCCAACAGAGAAAGAAGGAGCTTCAGAGGTTTGTAAATAGTTAGGAAATGTACTTGACTTCCTGAAATATGCCATTTTTATGCTTTTCCTTAGGTTGTTCCTCTCTCAGTTGCTCTGCATCTGATTTTGAATCTTCTATTTCCTCTTCAATCCTGCAAGCATCATCAAAAGAGAAGTATTCTGTCTGGTAACCTTCTTCCTATGCAACAGCTACCGCAGAGCCTTGTCTCTGTGCTGAAGAGCCGATCCTTGTCCCTTTCCTCTTCTCTTCTCTAATTTTTCTTACAACAATTTCAGCATTCTATTCTAATCTCAAAGTCTGCAACTTTTCCTTTCTTTTCTTCTGTGCATTCTTCACATGACTCCTAATTTATGCAATTTCTAAATCAATATTACTGTCAGTTGCATCTTCCACATAGTATAATTCCTCTTCTGAAGTCTCACTCTCTCCTTCTAAAGATCCTTGTGATCTCTCAGCTTATTCTCGACCTAATTCCTCTTGACCTAATTCCTCTTAACCTACCCCTGCAGCTCCTTCACTTGATTCTTCTCTCTCAGATCTATTCTCACCACCACTTACTCTTACAGCTCTCTCACCTAGTTCTTCTCTATCTGATCTATTGTCACCACCATCTACCCTTGCAGCTTGACCTACTTCTACTTTCTCAGTTCCGTGAGATCTATGGGCTGCCTCTATTATACTTGCAATGTTCTCTCCAGCAACCTCCAAAGGGTTAGGCTCATCAATATTGTGCCTGATATACAACTAACATGTTTTCTTCTTATATAGGTGTCCTGTAAGTTGAATGACCAGATTGTCCCTATATAATTCCCGGTACCCTCCCCTCATTCTCTTTCCCGGAACCCTGTATAAAATTTGTTGCAAATTTGTCTTGTAGCTCATCCGTTCTATTATTTTCACCATGACAATGCTAGACAATAAGTTGGCATCCACATCCCAAATATCCATCTGTCCACGGACATAGACTAGGTCTCCATCTTTTTTCTAAGAAGGCCCACTGTGATGGACTTCGAGAGCATATTCATAACACATGACAGAGTCTCTAGAGCCTTTAGAGGCTACAGAGTCTTCCATTCAAACAAAAAAAATTCAAATCCCACAGTTCTACCAAGTATAAGTTGTTGTATTTATGAAAATTTTGACTAAAAAGACAATAATACAGGAGAACCCTAACCTCTGGACAAACAGAGATCTGGACTTCGGTCTCTGGACTCGCAGCTGCTTCGTCTTCGATAGAAGATGAAATTTTTTGAGAAAGGGGAAACAATTGTCTATTTGTTGCATGAACAAATGTCATTCATCCGATTTCCCCAACCCGATCCAATGCAACTGGACTCTCCATGCATGGCCTCTCATTTGTCCACATAAGCAGTCCACACCACATCATATTAAAATTTCCACACCACATCATATTAAAATTTCTACTATGTCAGATTAAAATTTCCTAGTAATCCATTAAAAGGGACATATCGGACAAGGCAGACGGCATAACATACATGTCAGCAGCAACGTAACGGCAGGTGACAGGGCGAACCGGATGTGGTAACTTTAGGAACAAATAGGACTTAATATTCCATTTTGAAATATTTAGAATTGATTTGTAAGAAATGACAAACTTATAGGACTCTAACTGTTATTTTCTCATAAATTTACTATCACATCCCTATTTTTTCTTAATCTAATGGATATGAACAATTGAATTTTATTTGCCCATGAATAGTTTAGGAAATTGAAACAATACCAAAATTGTCAATGATTTCATATATAAAGTCTTTTTTTCCCCTATCATGCTCATTGTTTTTCCCACATGTACAACTTTAGCTACAAGTGAAATGTACTTTTGATGCACTTCCCTACAACATGTGCTAGATCTTAGGAAGGACATGCAAGTACTAGGAGGTTCTTCAGCTGTCAACAACTCATCCCGAAAGTCGAGTTGGTATCCGAATGCCATACCTGGTAATTTCTTGGTTGTTCACGATAATTGCCTTTAGCGACTTCAGTATTACATGCCGGAAGGCACTTTGTTCTTGTTACCCTGACCGAGATTCGATGTGGGGTGCCCACTACTTTGTTCACATCACAAAACATTAAATTTAGTTACTATTGATGATTCTTCCATTAAAAATGAGCTTATTTGTCTTGATAAGATAGGAAGAAAATGAAAATAAAGAGGTATAAGGATTTTCATTTACAAAAATCGAACCAATAACCACTTAAGTTCTAGTTGAGGGCGATATTGTTACAGCAAACTTCTTTCCTATTATTAATTATTATTATTTTCAGTTACAAAGGGAGACTCATAAGTTTTGAAGAGAAAAATAAAACAGCACATAGTGTCTTGCAAATGAGGATCAGACCTCGAGATCTACTAACTTTCGTGTATATGCGATACGACTGCACCAAATTTTCATTCTTTGTTACTAATATATAATTACTGAGGCCCTATCATATTGGAGAGAGCCCTATGTGAAACGGGTTAATTACTCGCATAAGTCATGACTCTGGCCCAGATATATTAACTTCTGACTACAAGTGATACAATTGTACTAAACCTCCATTCTCTAGTAATAATACATAACCAGTATATTACTTGACACATGAGTCAATGAATATCAGTATCTATAATTCTTCAAATAATTATATTTATTTTTTCTCATTTTAAACACTAATTTATCTTATAATACATGTCACCGTGATGAGAAAGTTTTGTATGTAACATGTATACCACTTGACAGTATCATGGGATAAGAACCAATCAAATCAAATTATTTTTGTGATCTTTTTTCTGTTAGATTTTATTAAAAATTTTATAAATAACTGCATATTATGGACTCGTTACACACAATACTCTCTCCAGTTTGATATACTCCTGAGTCCTTAGTTATAATTATAAAACCCTTCTTATTGGGTGCCACGTAAGCGAGTGCAAGGATGAGGCTGGTGGGGATGAGGGCAGAGGGCCCCAGCACCGGTTGTCTCCCACCAATGACGCAGTCCCATCAAAGGAGGAAGTGTTTGGCCCAGTTCCCCAGAAAAAACACACAGCAACAACACAGGCCCCGACCCAAATACGGACAACCAGTATGTAAGGCTCCCAGGACTTTCACCGTATCACCATCTCCCACTCGTCCCGATCGTACGGCTGGGAATAAGCCTCCAGACCTCCCCCGGTCAAATCAAGGGCTCCCGTCAAATCACTCTCCCCCACCTTTCAAAACCCTCACGCGTAACTAAACTGAAATATTGTCAGTTCATCCATTGTAACGCGGAACAATTTACGGATAATTTCTTTCGTAAGAAATAGTCAACAAATTCAAATATGTCCATATTCAAGTCACATGTGTAAGTGACTGTACAAAAAGTTACACGTTCGAGAGGTAAATCGAACATCTGATCTCGTGGGATCCCACCAATTTAGTGATAATTAATGATATAGATTAAAGAAATAATCAAACAATTCATGAATTTTTTTGTAGTGTGGAAATTGTTACGAGTGAGCCTCCAACATGCTGTTAGTCGGCCTGGATGAGATTGTAAGGGTTCTTGGACTTATATTAGAATTGTCGGGGTCAAAGCTATCTGATTATACATTATTGTTATTAGTAGGTCTTATAAGAGGTTAAACCCGTTTCCATTCAAAGACCTCAACTATTAAATAATTGTACAGAGTTCTCTTATCAATCCTGAATTTTATGTATTATGTAACCGATATGGATTGAACACCCTATTCCACGCGCAACGTGCTACGAGGTACCTCACACTATCTCTTATACCATGTTGAAGTTACTGCGAGCAGACCTTACCATCGTTCTGTCAGTTGGGTCGCGATAAGACTAGCAAGATTGCCAGACTATGTGCCCCCAATGTTAAGCAAAACTACAGTGAATGCACAGTATCTCAATCCGATTTTCGATCGATTAATCACAATTAATTAACTCGCATCCGGGTATTGCCTAATGACATTATGGGCATTATGTGCAGCTAGAAAATGACGGTAAGCTGCACTCACCTTCCCATAGCTTGTGTGAGTCCTGATATGGCGAAATGTTTAATCGGTCTCATGCTCAATGCCGAGATGGATTCATGCATAAATTTATTAATGGTGGCGAAATTCAAATGATAGCTTACGAGGACGGACAAAATTAGATGAAATAAGGTAATTTAACGTGGGTTAATAAAAATTAGTTAAATTTATATAACATTTTACGTATTTTCTTGAATTTAGGGATGCGATCGCCCTTGACCACCCTTAAATCCTTCTGTGATTCAGTTAAATACCACCTCCCACTCCCAGTTCCGGGATCCTTCGAAGTCGCAATCTTCCAAGTTTAGTACATGGCTTGTCAGTCAAAAATTAAGTAGTAGTGACAGAGTAGCACCTGGTGATGTCTTTCCAGAAATTCTTCGGTCACTATTGTTACCTTATGTGAGAAAATATTAATAAAATTATAACAAACTAGTAAATTAGTATTACTTGCCCGAACAATTATCATAATTATTACTAATAATCAATGCAATCTAATAGGAAATTCCTCATCGTATCACTACAAGATCGAACCGTTCAAGATTGTCTTGCATCTTTCCTCCTTAAATAACGTATTGAGTTCGAGCTTCGAGCAATGTTAACAAAAAAAATTAATCATCGAAAGAGTTTCACTTTCTAATAGATCGATCCGATTTGAATCTGGATTAATCAGGATTTTGTCAATGTTTTAAAGTACATGGAAAAGTTAATTAATTATCAACAACAACAGACATCGACAAGGTCACGACATAATCGCTAGCTCACCCGCTCGGCTGCCCATGAAAGCTACGTATAGGGGGCCTCCTCACAGACAATCTCGCACCCATCCCCACTCCTGCTCCTCTCTCTATCCTTTCCACCTTTCGAGAAGATAGAGATGGGGAGAGAGAGAGAGTTTATGGAGGAAGGAGGAGGAGTAGATCTGTCTGATAATAAAGTCCCCGGCAAGGGTTAGAGAGACCGAAGGAGAGAGTCTCTATCTGAATCACTGCTCGCTTTACCCGCCAGGAGACCGCAGACCACTCCCCCGGCGGTCTGAGAGACTTACCCGCTCTCGCTGTCTCATTTTCTCTCGTTTCTGTCACCGACACCTGTCAATCCTGCATGGAAGAGAGAGAAAGGAGCGATCTTTGTTTTTGTGGAGAGGAAAAGCCGGTTCCTTTTTCTGCTTTTTTTCTGCTCTCTATCTCTCTCCCTCTCTCTTGGTTCTCGATGAGATGAGAAAACCCTAGAAATCTCTGGGCTGGTCGAATCCTTTGATGGAGGATCAATGGGTTTATGGTAACTTTCCTTAAATGGGACTTGCTGCTCTCATGGATCTGACCGCGTGTGGGTAGTACCTTTCCCTTTCCGTAGTTCTCCATTGGCATTATCGCGTTTTTGTGTGGTCTGTGCTGTTTCCTTTTAAGGTAATGCTCATACATATTCCTTCCTCATTTCCTCCTCACCCTTTTACAAATGAATTTTCGCGTTCATCATTTGGAGTGGGCAATGGAGAAATTGACAGAAGAGAGTGAGCACACAGAGGGACAATTGTATAAAGGCGGCATACCTTTGCTTTTGCGTGCTCACTGCTCTGTCTGTCAGATTCCCGGTGTCTCGATCCAATGAGAAATCTTCGAGCCCGGACTCGATGCATGCGGCTGATTGTCTTCGGTCCGTGCCTTTCTGGTTGGTGATTTTGCATTTGAATCCAAAGAGACGAACTCCAATGGGGCGTGACTTTTGATGTATTTATGTTGGATGATTACCAATATTGTGTGGATTTGATGTTAAAGTTTGCTTGTTTTGATGGGACCATTTCATGTTATTTGAGCCATATTGTCTGTGATCCTAATTACATTAGCTCTATTTATATAGATTGAATCAGGTTCCTTAGTTTTAGATCCTTCCCGATCTTCCATTTCTTGGTTTGTTTCAACACGAATCTGACTGATTCATGGTGTTTGGTTCTCACTTTGATAGATAACAGACTATATTTTATGTGATTACTTCTTTAGAAGTGTACAAATCATTAGGGTTATCGAGCTATCAAGATTTTATCCGAATCAATCTATCCTTGGATTGCAACTTATGCCTGTATATCTTGATCAAGACAAGACGAGATGGGATGTGATTACGACTCATTTCCCATCAAGAGGAATATCATGTGTGATCCCCCTGAAAGAGATGTTCGAGGCTTCAGATTCGATGGTGGCGTGGGAGGAATGTCTTGTCAGGTATTTTCAAGAACATCAGCTGTCATATACGCATGCAACAGATAAAAAGAATTTTATCAAGAAAGTAACTGGAATTGCGACTAAATTGTTTAATCTATCAAGTAAAATATAATTTCCATAAAAAAATCGAAAGTTTTAGAACAGAAATCCGTGATTACTTGCTAAAGTGGGATTGTGAAACCAAACTTCTTTTTTTTTTGCATGTATCAATTTTGCTACGGTAAGGTGGATTTCAAATTCTGATGAGGAGTACAATTAGATATACAAATGTAATGTTTCTCTGTGTTCACCCAAAGCTCCTACATCCAAGCGCATCATTTGCATGGCAGATTTAAGGAATTTTTGTACTTGCACTGTTGATTGTCCTTTCGGGTCCTTTTTTGGGATGCAGGTAGGTCTGATCCTGGCCATGGATTCTACAACTTTTTTGCCTTGGGAAGGAAGCTGCTGTCCCTGAAATCTAGAGGACATCTTGTCAACGCAGGTTAGGTGTAATCATTCCATCGCCGGCAGTTTTAATTTTCCTCGTACTTCACTGAGTGTGCTTTTTGTACTCTTGCTCGTCTGTTTTGCACGATGGTTTTTCCCCCCTTCCATTCATCAGCAGCTGTAAATTTAATTATCTAGTGAGAAAAATAAAGTTAACTCATAAGAATTGAAAGTTACTCATTCGTCGTAGTGGTAAGACTTTTGATATATTATTGATACCCTTTAAGTATCTATTTGGGTTTACAGTAGGATCAGTATTTGAGCAATTAAGTTGGACTTGATTCGAGAGGGGAATTGATTAGCTTGTGATGTGATTTCGTGGATACCAACAAATAAAGAAGAGGTTCAGCTACGGATTTTATAATCATGTGAGATTTTTGCTGGTTTTATTTGAGTTTACATGCTTGAAATAGAAGTTTACATTGATTTTGTTGTGATA
This sequence comes from Lagerstroemia speciosa, assembly GCA_037672795.1. Lineage (NCBI taxonomy): Eukaryota > Viridiplantae > Streptophyta > Magnoliopsida > Myrtales > Lythraceae > Lagerstroemia > Lagerstroemia speciosa. Next base: position 3,695,055 of record CM075309.1, on the reverse strand, counting down.
ATGTGGATAAAGTAATCTAGTTAGGTCGGTTCCACCATTTGGGGAGGAAATCCAGGCCCAAAATGTCATGGGAAGACGATCTAAACAATATAGTTCCATCTAGGATGTTTTAAGCTAAACGCCTAAGGAGGGTTTTCCATGTTTTCTGTTTTTCTGTTTATAGATTGAGGCTTGTTCCTTCCTTTGAGTATGTTTCCTTTCTCTTTTATGCTTCTGGATGTTTTCTTAAGTTGGATTGTTATTATGTTGGCTTCCGCCAATTTAGACTACCCGTTTTATTGTTAATATCGAACAAAACATAATTGCCTGCTTCACCTTTGATATTATGCGGCTATCAAATATTTTTGACAAATGAGTTGGTTTAATTGTCAGGATTAGGAAACTTTTGAATCTCGTTGGGCATGTAGCTGGAAGACATGTCAATATAAGATTTGAAGCTTAAAGTGATCCTCATTTAAACATATTTGTTTGTATTTTAGAACTACACCTTGTTGGCTGAGTTTGTTGATGAAAATTTTGAAAATGGAAGGACTGAAAGCGCTATAGTACTCAGAACATAATATCGCTTCGTAGATGTCCTAGAGTTTCCACTAAATGAGTATTAGTCTGCACCTTATGCTATTATGCGAGAGAATTTCTCATGTTAGATGTGTTACCTGATTTTCTAAAATCTATCTTTTATTACACATCCATGTGATTTTATCAATTCCCTACTTTACAAGAGATGGAAGAAAACTCATTATCCAATTCAATTTCGATTTCCACTAGTCTAATGCCCTTCAAATTTTCAACAGAAGTCTATTCTTTTCTCAAATGAAAGAATGAAAACAAAATTAGAATGATTGTCTTGCTTTATTCATGGGTGATTTCAACTTTGGGTTAAAGAGAATGATCTTCCAAGCTTGAACATGGATTTGGGGACAGTAGGATTAATCAGCATATTAATGTTGCAATCAACTGTGATCTTATTCCAACTCTTACAAACTTCTTTTGGCTAGCCATATGTGTGCGATTGTGACACTTGTGGAGTTTTGTTGTCAGAGAGATGAGAAGTTGAAAGGGAAAATTATGTATCCTTAGTACGTTTGGAGGGGCTATTGGAGTAACCAGGCTAGGTCTGAACATAAATGTCTGTGGCTCGATCTCCCATGCAGTGGGGATACTCGATTATATTTCTTTCTCGAATTTGTTTTCTTAAAGATGAGTGTTCTTGTAGGTTCTTAGTTGGTTCTGATGAAGACTTTTATGTTTCATTGAGGTTATGCGACGTGGAAACACTCTTTAACAATTCATGATGGAGAAACTGCTGACCTATCTTGGTGGCAGGATCAAACTTTCCGACTTATCAGGTGTTCGGAGTTATTGATGCTGAATACGTAAGGTATGTGAATTTTAACCTGTAAACTTCTTATTGTTTTTGCAACTTAATTTCCATTTGTGCTCAATCATGTGCTTTGTGAACAAAATTTTGGGTCGCTTGTGCTTTGAAAATTCATCCTTTACTTCTAAGTTCTTCAACTCCTTGCAATCTAAGAAACATTAAGGCTGTGTTTGGTGAGAGGGAATAGTATAAAAGGTAAGAAATTGATAGAATAAAATGCGTTCATACCGAGAAAAACTTAGTGTTTCTTGTATTTATCTTGAAATGATGAAAGGATGTTATCTTGAGCAGGGGTGGAATAGAATCTTGAATATTTTGAAAGGATTATTCATTGCGTCATATTGAATAACAAATTCCATCCCAAAAGATGGATAAAAACTCACTCATTTCCATTCCACGTAACCAAACGTAACATAATTGTTTTAGGCTTTTCTATGGCGCCAAACAAGATGAAAATTAGAGAGAGATGTTTGTCTTCATCTCCTTTCCCCCGTCATTTTCAATTGTCTTCAAGATCGAAAGGATGTTGCTTTGAGGTGAAAGGCCAATGGTTTGATATATATTGTTGATTTGGGAGAAAAACATTATTTTGATAAATCTAAGGTACATCGATTGATTCTTGGAATTGCACAATTTTTGTATATACACCGTCCTCCTTGTGTATGACTTGATAAAATTTTGACTTTTAATACAATTATTCAGTCAAAGTGCCATATTTCCATTTCCGGATGTTCGGTCGATGGGCAAAATGATGATATTGTGCTAACGTATTGGACTTTGTCAAGCAACTTAAATGAGCTTATTGCTCGTCAGAGAGACACCAAAATTATGAATTTGAGAGGATTGGGAGAATATTCTGATGATGCCGTATTTATTTTAAGTAGATACCACTTGAATGTTCTCTGATACATGGGTTGAATCTGGATGTGAGCAAATAGGCTTGACAAGTGATGAGGGTTCACTGCGCGAAGCGGTGATCCGGGCTCTTCAAAGGCCAAGCTGTTTACTTTTCGGGGAAAACTTTGTTTAATTATAAAGTGGTAGATCCTGATTTGGTGGAGAAATTTGTCTATGGACGGCTGATCTTTATGTTGCTGAATTTCGATGCTCTTAAGATGGGGAAAGTCATGCCTTATCGTCTCTGTGGGATCATGCCTATATGCAGAGAGCAGTATCCCGAAGTCGTTTCTATCCTTTTTTAAAAAAGCGGTCTCATCCCTCCTCAAGGCAGAAGAAGATGAGACCTTCAGTTTTGTTCCTTACTATGGACAGTCCATGTTGATTTACTGGTGATGTTGATGATGGTTAATTCTTCCAGAGATTGCAGGAACAGCTGCTGCTTGCCTTCTGGAATTATGCTTTCTCGAGCTGATCGAGGTCTTTGCACCTGTTCGAGCTCGGACATTCATAACAGAAGGACCTGGCTAGGTAAACTGTAAGTATCTGTTGAGTTCTAGTAGTTTTACGACATTTAAATGTGAGACTGTTGATGGGTTTTCCGGGGTCGTCTCATAATTAATCGTTTACATTTGATTTTTGTTGATGAGTGGTTCTGGTACATTCAGGGCTGTCATCGCGTGTAGTTAATCACCATGTTTTATTTGCTAAAAAGCAAAGTCTCATCCAGCCACTTGATCAATGGTTATGCATCGGTGTTCTCTCATGCCGGCGGCAATCTCATATCTCGTTGATGGAGCAAATGCTGACATCGAGTGCCTGCTTTATCAATGAGACTTCATCTTTCCGGGATGCATTTCCGGGGAATGTGATATTTGTACCCTGTCGAGGTAAGGAACCATGGCATATATGTTTGGAATAGATTCCATTTGGAGAGAGTTGAAAAAGCACTATCTCGTTGAAAGGTTCTATACATCTGTCCTTTCTCAACGCATTTCTTTAGACAAAGACTCTGTTTTTTCCTCTTTTCGGATGGTAAATATTTCTCAGAACATGGAGTGTGAATCAAACCCATGTTTGAATTGAAATTGAGATACTGATACAAGTTCTTCCCTTCTGAATCAGATAGATTCATATCTGATTGTTGGTCGGGCTTGGCTTCATGGAAGATGTTTCAGTGTATTGGTATTTTCTTCACCTTCCACCTGCTTGCCCAATGCCCAGGTACTGGTGTGGTGTTTCATCGTTGGATATTTCCCATGTACCAGGTCAAGTCTGATGTGAGACAACATGCGGCTGTTGACATCACAGCAGGACTCTGCATTGGTTTGAGGATTGATCAGGATTTCCTGTTTATTACTCCCTTTCATACACAGGGAAGTACATGTATATGCGTATGTATTAAAGAAAATTTAATAAAAACTGTACGACACGGTACCTTCGTGTTGGAAAAGCTACACATTTAAAAAGTTATGATCTTATTCAAAAAGTTGAAACTGATCCGTTACAGAGTTACAAAACAGCCGCTCAAAAGTTATAATATCAGTTACAACTCCTTTGTACTGAAGTTATGATTCTTTTAACTGAAATAGTAAGTTTTCGAACTGAAGTTGTAAGTGGATAGTGATACCGGAGAATGTACCTGAGCTAATGTTAGAATTCCCTAGTACCTGTCTGGGTTCACCTTGCCACCCAGTGCACTTGTTGGTTGGTGTGCGTGCTAGTCGTGGGGATTCAATTGGCGAAGTCCGAATATTCCTCGTTATCGGAAGAGAAGAAAAGAAAAATATCGAAAAATGAAGGTACGAGTTTGTAGGTGTTTTAGTCGCGGATTTTCTCATCTATAAAACTGGGGTTCAAGATTCAGTTATAAGGAAAGTAGTGTCAGATCCAATTCGATTTTAACTTAATTTGATGGCGAGGATTAATTTTCACTAGCCTGTTTAGCGCACAACATTCCCGATCCTCGTTCTGGATACTAAGTTCTTGTTCTGTCGATGGGTCGAGTAAAATGACGGCGCGAAACACGAGAAGTTGTGACCGATCCCACGGTACAAAAGAACCATGCCGTAGCATCGTGGATTGACTTGACTCAAACCTGAATCAGTTAGGATTTACTGAGTTTCTGAATATTAGATGGTACACATCAATGTTACAGAAATATTTAATTAGGGTTTCTTTTGTACAAGATATGCAGAAATTTAATAAATTCTGACTAACTAAACTCGAGGTACGCTAGCCCATTAATAATAATAGGTAAACTCTCTCTATTACAGGTCTTCTCTGTTTAGATGATTTAAGTTCGGAATCTTATTTAACAAAAAAAATGAAATTATCTCGACCAACTCTTATTAGTAATAGGAAGAAAATGTCACCCGTTGCATTTTCATTCGTGTTGGTGTTTAGAATCTTAAAAAAAATTGTCTTTTCAAGATTATATGTTTTCATAATGCTGAGATTTTTTTTATATCTACATCTAAAAATTACAAGATAAAGACACTGAGAGTATTATATGTTTGTCGATTCTTATAAGTGAATCCTTAATATCTTAAAGTGTTAAATCAAGTTTTCTATGATATTTACGCATCAATTCTTTTCTATCACTGATTGTTATTTTAAATTGACGTGGCCCCGATACATGTTAACTTAGAGTAACGGTAGGTGACGAAAAAGACTCGATGTTGTAACGCAAGCAACATATAGGACTTGATTTAATACTTTGAAATAGTTAGGACTCACTTACAAGAATTGATAAATACAGAGGATTCCCGATGTTGCTTTCTCTGAAAATTACATAAGTTTCTTTTAAAAAGATGGAGTCATGACACGACAGTCAAATTGCAATCTTTTAAGACAGGATAATGCCTTGGTCTAGTGATATTTGTGGATCTACAAGTTGGCTTTGGAACTTTGCGGTCCAACATAATTACAGGAAAGATAGTTCTTGTGCGAACTGTAACTGGCTAATCACGTCCTATCATCCCTTCCCGATATTCAACGACTCATCCCTTGCCCCTCGGAGCTCGGTTATAATTTTTGTTCGGAAATGTCAGTTGGGTCATCGCGTCTCGACTTTATGCTCATTGATTTATTTCTTTAATGCATTTCCCGTTTTCGATTGAAAATTGGCCACAGAGAGAGAGAGATATATATGTAATCATAAAATGGCTTTAGCAATCAAGTTAGAAATTTGAATACATCAAATATTTAGGGGAGGATGGATTTTGTGAGAAATTATTAGGCGATAATATCTCACGCGTGACTTGTGAAAAATACTAATCAAATTAGGGAAAAAAAAGAGAGCAAATAGGCATTACACATCCGAACTGTTACTGTTATTATTACTGTTAAAATAATTTAATCAGTATTTTCTTACCGTATCATGATGAGATATATACCATCGAAGATTTTTTTTTCAAATTTTAAAAAATAAAATACATAATATATAAAGAAAATTAGTTATTTTTTGTATTTATTTTGGAAAATCGAGATTATGTGACACTGAGAAGTGGTAGATTTCATAATTCTTTTTTTTTTTTTTATGAAATCCAACTACGCTTACATAGAAAATGCAGGCAACACTTATAAGAGCAATTAAGTTTTTCTTTTTTAAAAAAAAGAAAAGAAAAAATGGAATATTAAGATATTTGTTCTATTTCATTCCTTTTAATCAAAATGTCCCATATATATTTTGATCATAACCCTTTTTTTATTTTTTTATTTTTTTATTTTAAACTTTTTAATATCAAATTTAATCCACGGCCTTTTTCTTCATTTATTATTTATCATCTTCATCATTTTATAATTAAAAAAACATTTTTGCATTAACTCTTATCTTTTTCCCTTCAATTTATAAAAACCGAGGCGACAGCCCATTGTTTTTTTTTTTTTTCACCATCAGCGTTTTAACCGAACCAGTCGCTGAAATAAAGCATATTAAATTTCCTCTTTTCACAAAAAAAAAATTAATTTTGTTAGCTGTCCAGGAAAATATCTCAAATATGTGATATATATTATAAATTAATAAGTATATAATATGTGAAAAATAGTTATAAATATTTGATAGATTATAAATATACTATTCTATGAAATTGATGAAGAAAATGAGCACGTAAACGATGTAATTGTGATTTTTTGATAAATCAAATATAAAATAGTGATTAAAAAGGGAAAATGAAGAATTTTATATTATGAAAATAGGTGAGACCGAGTTAGGGAAATATATAAAAGTAAATAAAAATATTAGTAAATCTATTAACCTCCTTTTATTTTTTTAATCACCGCCTGGGCATGCATTACATCAGCATCATTTAATTCCTCTGAAAAAAGCATTTAATTCTCTTTTCAATAGAAGCATATCCGTGTCGTGCATGAATTTTATTATTTTATGAAATTAGTGAAGAAAAGGAGCACGTAAATAATTTAATTTTTAATCTTGATTGCATTTAATTTATGAGCAGTTGATTTTTTGATAATTCAATTACAAAAAAGAGTAATAAATGTAGGAAAAATTAAATAATTTTACATAATGATTTTGGTATATAAAACAAAAGGTGTAGGGAATAAAGATCTTCAGTCAGACAATCTACTGGCCGACGAGCCTTAGGCCAGGCTCCTCATGCACTTGCTAAGACCGGTGTAGAAAGTGAAGTTTCATTGATAAAAATTGAATTCATGATATCTTGATATCGGAATGAGAGTGGTATAAATTATATTAATATATATTTCTCAGAAAGGTAAAAAGAGTTAAAAAAATGTAAAAATCAATAAAAATATTAATAAATTTACTGTCTTCCATATTTTTCAATCACTGTCTGGGCATGCAGAATGGCAGCGTACGTATCATTTAATTCCTTTGGAAGGGAAGCATTCAATTCTCTTTTCTGTAGTTCGCCGGAAATCCGCCATTCCCATTTCCCGAGTCTGTCTTTCCTTCCGTCTGCAGCAGCTCATTGAATCCCTCCCCTGTCACTCCCCATTTGCCGATCGCCGGTATTCTCCTCACCCCCCGACGACGAGGGCGAAGAGGGAACAAACGGGAGATATGAACGTTTTCCGGAGGCATCGTCGAGAGGACGAGAACTGTGGGTTTGAGTGCCCTTCTCGCCGGCGGATCTTCTCCAGGCTGTTCCAGAGGCCGAAGGAGAGGCGGAGCCCGGTGTACTGCAAAGATGGGAAGGAGTCTGTTGACGGTAAGTCAGCGGGTCCGCGCAGTCCGTTGTCTTGTGCAAAGGGCTGCGGACAGCATGTGGGATCGTCTGTCGGGACTGCAGGAAGTGATGAGTCAGGTGATGATTTGTTGAGCTGAGCTCTATTTCGGTCGCCTTTTGGTTTTTCTGGTTTGAAACTCACCGACCAAATGTGGGGTCTAGGTAAATTGTTGCGTCCTCGGTTTGGGAGAAAAGGCACGTAGAATAGAATAATCTGAGACCTCGGCGCTGTGTCTCTCTGTCTTCAGGGATAGTCTAATAAGGAAAAAGGTCGGGGCTTTTCACTTTAATCATGACCCGAGTGGATAATTTGACCTGATACTTGTCATTTTCCTTGTACAGTTGACTCCATGATGCTTTAATAGTTCAAGTTCAATTGGGCATTCTATATAGTTCAAAAACCTCAATTATGGAGGAGGAAGTACTAGGCCAAGTATTGATACTTTTGTTGTGATGAGGACTGCCATTGAGAGAGCTGTCTGCCCAAATTTCACTGTGTTAACAGTAAGCATAACAAAATGGATGGGTTCTTTGTCTGTGCTTGTTCTTAAGTTTGGTGGATGGGAAGTGTTTAGGTGTGTTGAATGAGAGTAATGGGTTTCTGTATTGATTGAAGAACAACAGTTTTAGTCTAAGAAATGTGGATTCCTGGAGCTGCTTTCTGTTGTCCTCATGACTGTGAATTTGCATAAAGAGGGAAACCACTATCGAGTGTAGCAAATGTGCTTCCCTGGTAAATTCTGTGTTGTCTTATGAATTTTGAAGAAGTTTGAACATGGACTATGTTTTGACCACTGGGTTCCTTAGTTTCTTGCTCCCAATAGAATGTAATACCTGAATTTCAGTGACAAAGAAGTTCTAGCTAGTTTGTGAAAAATCTGAAGCTTTGGCAATTATTGTTTTCGCATACAGATCTAAGTTATGTAAACTTATTCCACATAAATCTTAGAGATTAAATTAGTTAGAAAGCGTTCTTTTTTATGGGCCTTACCAAGTCTTCGACACGAATTCTGTAATATAACCAGGACCCTGTGTGAATGGCAACATGTTCAATTTGGGAGTTGCATGCAGCCTCTTTTATCTTCTCGCTTCTACAAAGGACGAGCTCAGCAAAATGAAGGAATTAAGGGCTAATATGGAGATGCTTCTTCAAAATGCGAAGGAATATTCGAGTACAGACACTGTTAGCAAAACATCGGTGTTGAAAGAGAGCCCATCTGCTTCCTGCTTGACCAATCTCAAAGGAGTTTCAAGCTGCAGCAGCCTTCTATCTTGCTGGTCCATTGCTGCTCCATATCTATTACAAGGGGAGGAAAGCATCCCTATTTCTAGCCAATTTATTGAATGTGATGAGTCCAAAAAGGAATCTATGGAAGGGATGCAGCAACTGGAGGCAGAGCTGGAAGCAGAGCTTGAGCACTTGCAGCTTCAGCTGGATACTGAAAGCTTTGCCCAAAGCATAAAGGTTCAAAAATTGTGTTTTTTCATCTACTGAAAACTGAGAGATCCTGTCCAGCTTCCTAGTTGATTGACAATGCTTCTTAGAGTTCACTTTTGACAATCTTTTCCCTCTCATTGATTCCTTTTCCAGGCTAATATTATATAACCTAAGTTGCTGGAAACCGATGTCGCTTGAAAACTTTGAAGCAAGTATTTTAGTATAGTTGTTTGTTGCCAGTTTCTGCACAATTGTCTTCAGGAAAGGAGATTATTCATCTTTTCTTTATTATTCTCGTAGTTAGCATTACCTGCCTGCAGTTTCTAGCATCATCGTGCAGCAACTGACAGTGTCCGAGTTATATAAATATCAGATCAATGGCAGCACTGCGAGGAGAAGCAGTAGTTTGAGTCTGGGAGAAGTGATCGACCCCATTGAAGCTTCAATTCAAATCCACGGTGGGGTTCCTCCAATTGAGCTTGAGAGGAAACTGCATGCACTGTTGGAGTCAAGGCAGGAAGAGAGGATTAAAGAGCTTGAAGCTGCTCTTAGACACCTCAACAGAAGACTTTGCAAGAAACAGAGAGAGGCCACCTGGTGGAAAGACACTGCCCTGCTTATGTCCTGCCATATCCCGGAGCCTCTGGACCGCTGTTAGAAACAAATAACAATCCCCTGGTAAGCTTTAAAGTACGACGAAAATGGCATTGGTTTTAGGTGGTAGTTTCATGGTTGTTGGTCACTTGGGTCTGTTTGCTTAGGCTTTCCCTTGGAGATATGTATTGATTTGCGGTGTAGAGAGGTTTACCAGTGGCCTTTGGAGAGCTTTGGATCAAGTGATCAACTGTATATATGAAATTATATGTTTTGACTGGAACATAATTTAGTGAATGAATTTACCCTGGCAATGTCTTGACCTTTTGCGCAAGAATTGGACTAACTGGGTTGGGTTTGCCGGAGTCCTTGAGCCCGGCGGTGTGGGCCGTGCTCCTCCGATGATAGAAAAGTTTAAGATGTTCGATCATATCTTTCATTATGTTTATGCTAATTTTTGTGCATTCAATCACAGATTTCTACATTGACAAAATGAATGGGCTCAGGCTTTTGAGCTCAGAATCTTTATCGTCTTCACTGTTGAAATAGAGCCCGGGCAGCCATTTGTTTGAGCTTTATAATAAGCACAGGCTGGAGCCTGGCTCAAAGCACATGCACCCTTGCTCACGTTGTTGTCATCGTTGTCGCACCCTTCACAGGGCAGCCACTGCTCTTTTTCGGTGACTGCTTTCACTACAGAAAGAAGAAGGCGAACCCAGCAAGCATAGGCTAAAAGCCTGAGTGAACAATAAACCAGGCGCAGGCTAAAAGCTTGAGCGAGTAAGAAAGCAAGCTGCAGCTGCAGCGGGCCCTGATCCATACGAGCTGCGGGCCGACCCGGATTACCAAAAATTTATCAGTTTTATATGAAGTACAATTCAAGGTATAATATATTCCAACAAAGTATAATGGTTTTTTTTTAATTTATTAACGTGAAAGTACACAAATTAAATGAAAATTAGTTTCAGTCTATAAAAATGTAGTCTATTTTAGGTTTGCAGGCGCAGCGGGTCGAGTCGGAAAAGACCTGGACCTGCCCCAACCCGTGCAAGGGGCAAGTCGGGTCTCGCAAGCCAGGACAAATCACCATCCCTAGCTATGGCATCTTGATGGCTATTCTTGAGAAGAAAAGGTCTATTGTTTGTTATACCTACTGGAGTGTTCTATGTTCTGTCTATCTGGCTTCTTCCATTGAAATGCAGAGTAATTTGTTCTGTTCTGCTGGTTACAACAGTATTTTGAACCGATTCATCGTGGACCACTGCTCCCCGAATCTCGGTTTCCTAGCATCATGTGTGTGTGTTTTTTTAAGGCTCAATCGATCTGTCAGGTTCTTGAAGATCTTTCTGTCTTGGTCTTCTATTTACCACTTAACATGACATTTAGTTGCATGAAACCCAAGTCTCTCTTTCCAACTTTTTAAATGAAATCTTCTTAACCTTTCACGGTTTTGCTGAAGGTTAAAGCCTCCTCCATTAGCATTTTGAAGAATACCATTGTGAGCAAGATGATAGTTAAACCTTTGGAAGCTCGATCCATCGAACCGACTCATCTTGGCGGGTGAACTATCTTTAACTGCTGTCTCCTTCAAATGGCTCCATCCTGCAACCATGCGATTCAGGTGCCAGAAAATGTTGTGAATTATCAGGGAGAACAGATCCACAGCATCTGCTACCGAGCGACCAAAACTCTTAAAGATAAAGGCCGAGAAACTGTCTCGATCCATCACTCTCCACCCATCCATCTCAAATAGGTGGCTCTCGAAGAGATGTAGGCAGCTTGAGTTCAGACTCGGAGTCCTCAAGTGCACTGAAGTAGAAATCAACCATCTCCTCTGTAACTTCTCCCAAACTCGGAGGATCCCACTGCAAAAGAAAAGGGCAAAGCACATACCACCGTCACTGCTCTTCCCAGTCAAAGCACACTTTTCACCTAGAGCTAGTCATGAAGCAGGAAAATACAATTTACCTTTGGTGCAAAATCCTTGTCAACTAGTCGTGCTCGAACCCCCTTCAGTTTTGCAAGTAGTTTCATTAGAGCAGAATACCGACTACCATATATGGATCAGATCATAAATGTGCAGGGTACCATCACATACCTCGGAGAAGTCCTTGGACACCTGTTGCGAGACAGCGGCGAGGGATACTCTATATTCACGAGCCAAGCACTGATCAGGGGTCTCAAACCTCCCTTCACGAATCTGAATGGCACAGACAGAAAACGAGATGAACAATGATTGTGTGGATCGGCCACCAAACACATTAAGAGACCAAGATGCTGGACCTACGGATCTCAAGGTAACTTTCAAGCTTAATGGAGAAGCTTCTCTCAATTTCTTGAGGGTCGTTTTATACCACTCATCGAAAGAATCGGCAGCCTCACTTTCCTGAGCAGATGTAAATTTGAATAAGAAATAAGGAACACTATCAAGATGTTATTCATAAGAACTTATGTAAATCTGTATCTGGTGTCTTAAACATCTTTGCCATTTACAGAAAAAGAATATAGCCATACCAAAGATGGATTTTAGGGCAACTGATCGACTTACCAGTGCATGGACGATCTCCTCAACTGTATCATGGCAAAAGCATTTATCGATCGCATCAATCCTGTTTCAGCAGCAAAACGCGTATGAACACGAGACATCAATACAGATAATGCTACTTGTAACAAGTCAACCATTACAAGATTCTGAGCATTACTTCCGAATTAAACTCTTATTGTGTGGATAAACAATATCACCATACTGCGCCAGGGCCTTCTCTATGACAGATGCATCATCTGTAATCAATTTACCAAGTCGTTCTTCCAGCATGGGAAGTCTCTGTTGAAGGGCAGGATGTCAATGTCTTACAAGGATACATGTTAATGCAGACAGAATTATTGGGAGTATATTTAATACATACTGCATTCAATGCATAGTGTGTGGCCAAGCCAGTGGCAATCATTTCGACACCATTAAGTTTATCTCCAGTTAGAGCTAGATATTCTCCTGCAGGACGAGGGGAAAAAAAGATATTTAAGATCATTTTCCTGTTAGACGTAAAATCCTATCCAGGTATAACTGCTAACTTTCCTTGTAAAAGGCAATTAAATTCTAGCAAACACATAAAACAGAAGGAAGCTGAAAGATCTGTGCACAGTTCATAGGGCATGCATACTCTTGTTAATGAGATAAGAGAACGGAAGGGTGAAAGAAAATAAAAGGACTCCCTATTTGAAAAGGGAATGGTCCCTCAACTGACAAAAACATGCCACGATATATGATATCAAGAACAGAGGCTGCTACAAGAACAGAGGCTGAAAGCACCCAAAAAATGGACAATCTATCTGAAAATGCAATAGTTGGAACTGCAAGTTAGGGAAAGACGCTGCAACAGATGATATCATGGTAGGAGGCTTAGTGCAGCCAATAAAACAAGGGAATTACTGAAAAAAATAAAGCTTTTGGTTAGAAGAACGTTATATAGCAGAAAGTTTGACACATGTACAAGAGAGATGCTTCACCTAAATATCCAGGTAAACGTGAAAGATAGAACGATGCCCCAGCATCAGGATGAAACCCTAACTGAGCCTCAGGATAACCAAGAACCTGCATTTGGGCAATAAACTGAGATATCACACCTTTATGGGATAAATATCAACATTACTCAACTTACTATTGAAGCCACTATTAGTGGGGATACAACCATGGAGAAAAAATATTGGAAAGTTCACACTTTAGCAATTTACATTAATGCAGTATCTCAACTTAAAATAATTTCTTTCACTTCATGACATTAAATACAGCAGATACATCATACATGACACAGATATGCAGATGATATACAGATAACTGGATAATGCTGCTAAGATTGCTACAGGATTCTCATCTTAAATATTTAATTCACGGTGATCACAATTAGGTGAAAGCCACAAGCAGATCATAGATTTTGTGAGAGAAATTAGGAACATACAGTTTTATCCGTCACTAGGCGAAACATCCCCGGAATTGCAATTCCAGCTCCACTCCCCATGGTTATACCATCCATGATAGCCACCTGTAATATAGGAATGATGTGGTTACTGATAGATTACTCAACAGAAAGAAAAATACTAGAGTCTAGAAGTACTAGCAAAGTAATTATTTTGATTTGCTAAGAGAATCCAAACTGACAGTTCATTATACAAAGATTCTTCTATTTCCTGATAACAAGGAGGGAGGAGAGCAAAATACTGAAATGGAGGACATTTGTTCTAGGGCAAAAGTAGGCTCCACTAGTCCAAAGGAAAATTCAATAGTCATTTTTATCATAAATATTCTTCTTTGCTTTGCGACAAGATTGTACATCTACAAATTAATACAAATATTTAAGAATGAACATATAATACGAAACTACCAGTTTTATTTTTACAAAAAGGAGGGCTACTGCAATTAAGATAATCATTTACCCATGGAACAGCCCCTTCTCTTTACACATTTAAGCTTAAATTTCATCTAAGAGCAATAGCTTGACACATCACCTATTCAAACTAAATCATTTCAAGAACCACCTATAGGAAAATAGCATGTAAACTTCTTAGCTGCATGCTTAAGAGACACGAGACATAAACTACAAAGAGAAAAACTCATGGGACCTTCCAAGCCCCAAGTACAGATATATAACATATGAACATTATCGAATCAAATGAATACCAATGCATCTCCAAAACCTCAAAAAAATGAGGAAAAAGCTTCATTACAAGGGTACATACATGCGGCTTCAGATAGGTCCCTTGAAGGTATACATAGTTGTATAATGTCTCGAAAAACTTCCTGCATTCTTCAAAATTTCCTGCATTATGCCAGCACAAAGGTAAAAATTACATTGGAGGTCCGATGCCGGAAGCAAGGACATAGGAACGTGAACTAAGAGGTTCACATCACAAGAGTTATTGTCAAGAGAACATTGAAATCCATCAAAAAGACAAGAGAGCATTAAAAACTAATATAAGCTTATTACTGAAGCGCTGAGCAGAAAACAATAACTAGACCGTTGGAGAATTTTGAGTAAAATAACGATACAAAATTTTATAAGAACAGAAAAATATATTAAATAAGTGAAAGTTCACATTTCATATCAAAAAAGAAAGTTCACATTTAAGTTTCCACATATCAATAAATTGTTCAGTAGGAAAACTATATCCAGCGGCTCTGAGGCTTAAAGTTGGCTCACCTTCATTGAGCAAATGATAGAGAGCTACTGCATCTCCACCAGCACAGAAAGCTCTGTCACTACCCTTCAGAAGAGTCGAACTAGAAACTCATAAACAGGTAAATGAAGAAAAACTTTGAAGAAATGAGACGTGCATTCGGTGCCAATTATTGAGCTTTTTCCACCAATGGAGGGAAGAGAAACAAGAGCATACTCAGTATAGTACCTTCATTAACACAAATCCAATGTCAGAGTTCTCTTCCCATGATTCATACAGCCTTTTTAACCTGGCTACCTGTTAAGACACTTTCAAGATCACACCATCAATGAGTTTCGCACAACTGACAGATCGAAGCAATCGAACAAAGGAAGCTAAAGCGCAAAACCATTGCAGTAGTCAGAGCATTCAGAGCAGATGGTCTATTGAGTATAGCTGTTCTTGAGCTGGCCCTTCCATCGACTAAAACCTGGCGGCAAGAATTATAGAGAAATGAGTTACAACCGAACAAAAAAGGAAGCGCCCGACCGGTCTGGGGGAGAGAGAGTGGGTATGAAACCTGGTCATCAGGGTGATTGTACTGAGCGTAATGCGGCTGAGCGGAGAGGCCTCTCCGGGGAGCGAGAAGCCCCAACCTGTGAGCTGAACGTCTGGCTGTGATCAAAACCTTCAAGCTCTGCATCTCTCCTTCCTTCGCTCCTGCTCACTCACTCTCTCTCTCCCTCCCCCCCCTCTCTCTCTCCGTGTTTCCGTTGCTTCGGAGAGGCGGCAATGGCGGCGGACACGTTTGCGCGCGTAGAATCGGCTCAGTCGCAGTTCAGTAGGGTAACGTCCAAGCCGTCGTCCATATTGTTGACCGTTAGTCAACGACACTGGAAGGAGAGGAGGAAGAGCTCGCAGGCCCAGTGGGCTCATTCTGTTTGGGCCTACCCAATTGGGCTGAGCCCATTTTCTGTAATCCACAACCGTTATCCACATGGCATCAGGCCGACAGGTAGTGCGCCGAGCCTGGTCACAGAGAAAGTATTGCTGCTGTCAAAAGGCTAATTCGGATTTGTCACATCTGTTATTTTATAACAATAAATTTACACTGTAAAATATATATTCAAATCATTCCTTTTCTATTTAGATTTTAGTATTTTTATTTTTTTTTAAATGAAGAAAGAGGAACTTAATAAATTTTATAACATAAATTCCTTGTCATAGAATTGCATATGTAGCTAGCTCTCTATTAACCTGTGACATCACACGGTACTGCTGATGTAGTGCCACTGTTATATTGAAAGACTTTTTTCCTAGTCACTAGGTACTAGTCGCGTCAGCTACAACAAGATTTAGATTCCACCTCGACCTTGCCCGGCATTCTTTGACCAGATCGAGTCACGAGTTTAGAAGGGGCTGAGATCGAATGTCGGGCACTAGGAAATGGCCTTTCTTTCAATAGCTCGGGAGTTAGATACCCAATAAGTATTTGTCAAATTGGATGTCAAGGTAGTCCTATGATTTAGTTTGGGGGTTCAACGGATGAAAATCTTTCACTAAGATCCATCACTTCTGATTGCAAGAGAATCTGTCCGGAGTTTGACATCCATGCGAAGAATATCTATATGAGGGTGAATTCTCATGCGGATTAACTAGCTACATTCGCAAGAGAAATTGACAACTCGATTTAATCGGTTCTTCCTCTCTGATAGTACCTTTGGTTGGTCTATTAGATTGGGAGATCTTCGAGTGGGAAGGAAGTGAGGAGCGGGCTGGCTATCCTTCTCAGAACCTGCAAGAAGCCAAATACCAGGGTTACTCTTCGGAAAGGCCTTCCGATACTTAACTTAGGATGAGATCTGAGTAAGAATAGTAGAAGAAAGGAAAGGAAATGCGTGTGGGATCATATTGGTTCCTATTTACCTGGCTTTGGAAGTGCTTATTTATAAATGCTATTAGTACGGAGGGTTGACATCAGCTACACTCTCGTGTGCCTAGTGTGGGAGTAAGCTTGGCCTGAGTAAGTCCGATACTCGATATCCGCTTTGTGGCCTTGTGGCTGAGGTATCCGATGTGCCCGTAGTCAAGACACCCGACGTGCACATGTTGGGGGTGCTTGATGTGCACATGGTCGAGTCATCTGCCGTGCACCCTATTTTTCGAGGTTCATTACTCCTACCGTCCTATGTAGATGTTCGGGTCAGGTAGTGGCATATGGTCTATCTCACTCTTCCTCACTTTAACTACGACTCTCTAAGATATTTTTCCTTGATATGGATTGTATCCTGAGAGAAAGTCCCAATATCACGTCGCAGTGCTTACGCTGTAACATCAATAAATAGTATTCATCTATTTTTTAATATTGTTTTTAATATATTTTTAAGATTTTATTAAAAAATAATATTAAGAATTTTGTATCATAATCCAAAAAATAATGTTATTGTTGCACAAAAGACTTACTCATATCCCGAGGACATGCTTTAGTATATTATGCATCTTTATTACCAAGAGGAAACACGCTGTCCGTATGTACAATAACAAATGTTGATCTTGCACAGAATCTCGCTTCCACAGTTTCCCGGCATAGATCCGTTAAAGCAATCTCATTTCCACGGTCACCGAGCCCCTCATCAACTTGCGCTCTCAGCTGGAGTAGGAGTGTCCCTCCTCCAGTCCTCCTTCCACCGGAACGGCATAGGGCGATTCCCAATCAGCATCGAACACCTCCTGGAGCTGCGATACAATGTGGGGATTGTACGTCCCGAAGCTAACCCCGGCGGTCGTGTAGAAGTAATCCCACACAAGGTTGCTTGTCCCAATGTGGGCCCTCACGTCGCTGACGGCGTACTTCCCATGGTTGACCCGAGTGTACCCGGGATACTTGTTCCCGGTGATTTGACCCTTCTGGGTGGTTGCAGGACCAGTGCTGTTGAAGCCCGGGACCATGTAGTACCGGACCTCGACCATCCCCGAGCATTTGTTGTACTTGGAGGAAGAGCAGAGGGCGTTCGTGTAGAGGAGGGACCTCAGGTAGAGGTCGGTGCTGTTTATGAAGTGGGCCCAGTATGCCACCAGTACCTTCACCTTCGCGTGCTTGGAGAAGACAACCTGCAGATCATTCGCCATAAGGGCAAACTCCATCAGGTCAATCAAGGATCGGAATGCCCGAGACTCGAAGCAAAACGCAACGTCATTCTGTTGAACAAACAACTTGTTTTGGATAAAGTTCGAGTTTTGGCGACGGCAGTGAGAAACAATCCTCATCCTATAACAAATGAAAGAGGGAAGCTTTTACGGCCCAGTCACTGACCTTTTAGTAGCTTAATTCAGCGTTCGCGGTCCATTGTTCAAATTTCCAAAAAAAAAAAAAAACCTAGGGGCTCACAATCATTTTTCCCACCTACTTAACCGTCCATCTACTGGACCGTAGAATTTTTAACTTGAAGGGACTTCATGACATGCTGTTTTGAAATGCACAAGACATAATGACTCGTAAAAGTTGAGCGAATTTTTGGGATCTTATATTATGAGGACTTCCCATCTACTAGAACATGGAGACAAGCCTCCAGAACTTGTAAGATCCATCTCTACTTGCTTGCTGACAGTTAGGTTGTCGACAGAAGTGTTATAAAACGGCAAGATACCTCAGATATGGCCGTGGAAAGAGATGCCCAATAAACTGTCTGCTTAGTATACTGCGACTGACCGAGCCAGTCCATCGTACTGATCCTCACAGTCCCTCCATATGAAACTGATTTAATAGTATCAGTCCATGCCTGCTCATCGGTCTGGTATTTCCCAAATGACAGCTGAAAAGGATTGAAGGATGATGAAATATAATGAACTCGCAAATCTTGTAACAAACAATAGAATTTCAATAGAAGTTTGAGTAGTTCTTGTGATCTCCTAGAAGAAGCTTAACTGTAATTTTGCACAAATAGGTGCCTGAATTGTAAATTTTTTTTCAAATGCCAAGAAAATGTCACCTCTGGGGGAGCAAAAGAAAGATAGCTAAGTTGTGGAGGCTGAGGGGTTGTTGAACAATTATATCCCCGCGTATGTAATTGTAGATCGAACATTCGAGGGTCTGATAGAATTGGATAGCCCGTCACATGGGGAACCTCTACAGATCGAGGAAGAGGAGGCCTACAATGAATGAAGCCAGTGAAGAAGAGCCTCGTGGAGATATTAGAAGCCACAGTTCTTCCTGCATACAAAAGGGTTCCATGGAAATAACTTACGTGCACCTCTTTTCAGAGTCGATGAAGTGAGACCAACAAGGGACTTTCCTGCTAATCTGCCATTGCTGATCCCACACAATCTTCGTGTTCTCTGTAGCATCCAGAGAGGCGAGTTCCCAGAGGTTGTCACTGTAGTCTTCAACCTTCCTTGCTATTTTCGGACAGTTAACAAGATATATGCCAAGCTCCTTCACCTGTATCATTTGAGAGCATGAAAATCATCCTTATCATGGGTAAGTGGCCACTTTTGGCAGCATTAATCTTTTCCACAAGATAAGTTACAAAAAGATAAACTAAAGAATACAGAAAAATCTAAACGGGCCCTTCCAACTGTCCCATTGATTGCCACAGTTAGGTAATCAATCAAGTCAAAAAAGAGACAAGTTGCACATCATTGCATGATAATAAAAAAGAGCTTACAAATTATGAAGTACCTGAGTGAGGGACTTCCAATCATTGTTTGCAGATCCTATATAAACATCTCGACGATCTGATATCCAAACTTTTGCATGAACTATGCCTGAGCCCCACCATTTCTCAAACAGTAAAGTCGTAGTTTTCACATTCGGCCTTCCTTCAGCGAGGTCTTCCGGTTCCTTCGTATAGTCAGGATACACCCCAGAGTGCTGCAGAAGTCTGGTTATAAGTTCAGTTTCATGATAGCAAATTATTACGATAAAGATGAAGGAAAACCTAAAAGCTTCACAGTAACAAATTAGTTAAGCTTACCATGCTTCTGGATCAGACCTTCTGTTCACCAGTTAAGCATTAGGAGAAGAAAATTATACGAGAATAAAGACACATGAGGCTTACAAAGAGATGGATGCATTTCCCGTGAAAGACCTTCGGTTAATTCCCCCAGTCAAAGGAAACTTACCATTTATGTTCAACTGGTTAAATAGCAAGGAGAAAGACAATGCCATAAAGACAATAACTGACTATGAAAATGCAGTAAAACATGAACAGAATTGGAATTTTAACTATCTAAAGATTGTGCTGGAATTAGCACTCCATAAAAAGGTATCTACATGTTTAGGATACATCAGAAAATAACAAAGAACCCTTTCCTGACTAAATACCTTAATGTGCCTATGTTCTGATTGACTTATCAACTGAGGGAAACTCATACAGCTAACACCCAAGTCCGAATCCTACAGTTAAACCTACCTTATCGAAACATTTCGGCCGGCTGCATTTTCAATGCCTCTATAAACAGCGAGTCCTTCATTAGCTCCAAAGTGCAGCATGGCTTCTTTAGAGTAGCCATAATCACCCGAGCGAGGATCGTCTGGATGAGCTACAAGCTGCCAGTACTGTGCAATTATGTCCAGCTTGTGTGACGAGTTCCCCGCCAGCCACTGAAACACATCCCCTAATTCACCAATTTTCTCTCCATCAGAACCGGTAAGCAGAAAAAGTTTCAAGTCTTTACCGCCTTCTTGCAAATTTTCATGGCAACAGAAAGCAATGCTAAGGTTAAATTTGATCCACAAAAATGGAATGAAGAGGAATGGGCATTTTCAGTTGCACTTGTGACAGCTGTGATGAAACGGAATGGATATTCCTTTTACAAGGGTCAAGAATGATAATTCAACAACTTCATTCAAATACATTCCTCGTGTTTGCAAGATGAACACCAAAAAAAAAAGTTCAAATTTTTCTCTCCACGTTATTGCATTTTCTTCCATCAAAATCGTCCCTTTCCATTCAGTAGCGCTTCAGTGTAACAAAGGTGGCCAAACGTTCTCCGGAAACCAAAAAATTTCCCTTCTCCTTAACTGTGAATGAGGGTTGAAATGCAACAACAAGCTGAAAAATTGGTTTTCCATAAGCGAACCACCCAGAAACTGGTTTTCCAGTTCAATTCGAAAAGAGAAGAGATATACAATTTCTACGAGCAACGGAAACGAACAGTCGAAGATTGCATAACTAAAGGAGAAATAGTGTTCGAACAACCGCGATTCCCACGCGATTCTCGCTAGAAATGAACATCGAGAGCCTCTCAGCAGAAAAGCATGTCCTTTATTCGACGAAAGATGCCCGTTGAAGCACAGAATCCAATTGTCTCCGCCTAATTTTCTCAGGTTATTTCCCAGGAATCAAACAGGAGGATTGGAGCTGGGAGAGGGGGCTCACCGGTGGAGAGGACGCCGGGGACGCGAGGGAGGTCCGGCATGTCCGTGGGGATTGACTGGACGAGCCAGGCCTTGCATTGGGTCTGCCCAGCAGAGACCGGCGGAAGGGGGAGATTGGCTGACGCGAACAGGATCAGTGACCAAGCGATGATCCGGAGCTCCATCTTCTCTTCAACGACGACGATGCAGAAGGCGGCCTTTTATCAGCGGTTAGTCAAAATGAGATTTATTTCCGATTTTCATTTTTTTTCTTTAATCAGTAGGTTTATTTCCAATCTTCTTTAGTACAAATTTAGCCACTTAACGGTCAAATATTTCATTTCCATCACTTCCACTTTTGGTTTATTTTGGGAATTCGACAATGTCGGGCCAGCTCGCGAGAAAGTTTCTAATGGGTAATAATTACTGCGGATAATACTGATATGATATATCCAACTAATTAGAATTAATTATTTATTAAAATTTTATATTTATTTAACATTTTTTATATTTTTAAGATTTGATAATTTTAATTTTAATTATATGTAAAATTTTAATTAGATATATATAATATGTGAGCATTATTAGGTGGCATATCCGATCCATTGAAAACCTTGTCCAAGCTTGCACGCATCTCAACTAATATATTTTCTCGGCAAATGTCTCCTTCTAATCAAGAAATTCTTAGAAGATCCGTACATCATCACGTAAATAAATACCGATCTGATTATACCAAACCGGGATTAGTTGTAAAATTTACACCAATTTTACAGAAAAATTTAACTCATATTTAATTAAAAGTCTAAACTTACAGGTGGTTGTACATAATTCTTTTTATCTATTGAGACTCTATTTATAACATATCTGATGTGGTATTCAATTCTCAACAACAACCCTCACGTGACAATGTGTATATATTTAATATGTGCCTTTAATAATTGCCACGAACAACTGACCTTGAGTTAGATTTTTTTTTTTCCGCACTCAAACAAGGGGGACAACTAGCCGTGGAACATCTAAGCAATTGTTCCTTTTATTACTAAGGCTAATAATCCAATTAGACATATATTTTGGCTAAATTTTCATTTTTAATACGAACTTTTTCAAGTGACTTAGGAAGGCGCGAACTTTAAAATGTTTGTCATGTTTAGCACTCTGTTATAAAATCAGTTAAAATTAATGGAATTTGCCGACCTGTCATGTTAGCTGTACATGTGGCAGTAGGAGAGTGATGTGGCGAAGCCACATGGACAGGTAGAGTAAAATGTCATTTATACCCAACAATCAAACTCTTTAAATTTAAAAAACAAAGGGCACCTACATAATTTCATCAGTAAAAAATCTCTAAAATTATAAATTGCTATTAGTACTTCTATCCTATTCTCCGTTCTATCCCTAATTTCATTCTTTCGGTACTTGAAAACTCTGTCTTCTAATTATAATTTTTTATTTCAGGGATTTTTTTTATGGATGAAATTAAGTGGGTGTCTTTCATTTTTAAAATTCAAAGAGTTTCATTGTTGGGCATAAATGACATTTTGCTCTATTCATCTATGTGGCTTCGTCACATTACAACCTAACCTAACAAGTCAGTACATTCTGCCAATTTTAACGATTTCTGTAATAACATACTAAACTGAGCAAACATTTTAAAGTTCGTACATTCCCAAATCATGCGAAAAAGTTCATGCTAATAATGGCAATTTGCTCAAAGTACATGCTTAATTAAGTTATTACCCATTATTACTAATAAGAACACTTATAGATTTTGTTATTCAGATATGAGAGGCTTCTATCTATCACCAATGCCGGTGATCTGCTAATCTAAAACTCACTTCCATGCAATTTAATGAGATCGAATTAACACTTTCGAATTTTATTCTGAGCAATATTACTTGAACAGACTCTTGATCTTGTGTCTTAACAGACATCGGATTCTTAGACTAAACTAGACTTTTTATGGTGGTGCGCTGACTGAGCTAGTACTAATACTGGTTGTTCAGTTTGTCTCACATACTCGAGGTTAAAAACAAAAATCCGAACATTACGTAGTAAAGTGACTGTATCGCTGCTGCTGGTAAACTCCTATTTGCAGTTGCCAACTCGGCTGGAAGGTTCCTGGAATTTTACCTTATTTACTTGGGAGAGACAAGAAAGAGTTAAAAATTTCGAGCCTGTAAATAATTATTTTCTATTTTTTGGCTGTAAATATTAAATCAATACTATTTTCCTTTTTACTCGAAAATGCTTCTGACCAATGGGTACATCTTAAATATTTGATTGGGCAACTGCTCTCTAGGTGGCTGTTTCCCAGGAAGTTTCCGACCAATGGATCCATTTGAACAGGGGAGACCTACACATAGGCACTGTTAATCTCTCCCAATCTACAGAAATTAATTGTCTCCCTAAAAAGAATAAAAGCACATATATATATATATATATATACGAGAATTATATGAGAAATTCTTAGATGATTCTACCTCGTCACGTGACATGAGAAAATGTCAGGCATATTGTGACAAACATGAAAATTTATGTTAATTTTTTGAGCAGTTGCGATAACTGTCACTGATCAGACCGATTTAATTGATTCTTCCTCAGTATGTCACTGTGAGATATGATCACATAAGATTTTTTTCATACATATAAACAAGTAAATTTAAATTAATCATCCAAACAATTTTCATATTTATTAATTTTGATAATTAAGTGTTATTTCTTATAAATGATTAATTTTTAAAAAGTAACCGGAGGATATCTCGATCGGGGATAGAACAGGGAAATCCCATATGACCCAGTTTATCTGACAAGTTTATCACTTCATTCACATCTGTCTTTTTTACTGGTCAAAAATATTTTTAATCAGAAAAATTTAATTAGTTATCACGTTATTGTGAGATAGAACTAATTTAAGATTTCATCCTAAAAAGGGCTTTGCCTCTATCATCATTCAAAGAAACGGTTTCCGACTTTTTCCGGTTCAAAACCATCTCGTCATTCGGCGGGCGAGATACATAGATAGTCATATCCCACAGTGACGTGACGAGGAGGAGCCGGTTGAATTGTTCTGATTAATAATAGCTAAGGTAACCGCTCGACGATCAAATCGATTTGCTCGTGTGTCAAAATTAATCTGATAAGTATTCCCTCACATCACGTGATGAGATACGATCGTCGGAGAGTATTGTTTCCCATTTATAAAGCAACCCAATGTATCCTTTCAATAATGACAAGAGTAAACGGTCTCTACGCATCTACGTTACACCAAGACAACGAGGATGAAGTTGAGAAGTGCACGTATACTTGTAGATCAAAAATCGATGCCTTTCGTGTATGTATTTTCATAATCCTTGGAGTGGGGAAGTTGAAATAGTACGATCTCAAAAAGTTTGATGAATGGTAAGGGGTACGTCTGTAGAGTTACTGCTGTCAAGTTCCACGTCAGTGGTGCTGTAATGACGGCTGATGTTTTCTCTTCTTTTTTATTGGAACTTTGGTAATTTCATTAACTCAAAAAGTAAGTACAAAGAAACTGACCGGGTAACCTGTGTAGAGCAAATCCCCGACGAAAGAGCTACCTGTGAGCCTCTGAGCCTATTTTCGAAACGTGGCGAAGTGTAAAGTTTAAGCCTGACTGTATCGATAATGAAATGCACCCGAAAACTTCTCGCTCCGATATAATCGTTGAAAGATACGTCTATTACGTTCTGTCCGGATTGTGTAGACATACTGCGACGGTTGATATTTTGGATTCAATTACGTGACGAAATTGAGTTTGTAGTACTCGTTTAGTTCTTTTCAAACTTGAGCCCTATCAAAAACTGATAAATGTGTGTACGACTCATTTAAAATTTACGAGTTCTAATATTTAAATTCCTCCTTGAGTGCATAGCTCTTGATGAGGTCACTCACACATGTATTCTTCACATGAACTGGCCTAAATTCATGAGATCCGAAAGTGGAGAACGCACAACATTCTCTGGACACAGAGAATCAAACGTAAAGCAACGTAGATTTATAGTGTGTTTATGAATTTAGGAATAACAAATTTATTATTATAAAAAAACTGATAAATATATAAAATTTTCATTAATGTGTGAGCCCTACTATACATATAGACAAGATAATTGTACCGTAAAAAAAAAATGCATGTAACTCTTCGCGTGTACCTTTACAGCCAAACCCACCTGTACTTAACACACGTGGCACAACCAGCAAAACTCAAAAAAAAAAACCAAAAAAGGAAGAACAATTCATTATCTTCCATTTAAAAGAACAGTGACCGTCGGAACTTGGCCTGATGCTTTCTGCGGGCTGAAAATAAAATCCGATAAGCATACACTATTACAATAAAGGAATAGAAGATGGCGGGTGAAACTGAGTGGGGCAGAGGCACGGCCGGAGACGCGAACAAGGCGAGATTGACGGCGCGTGGCCTCCTCAACAACCCCACGGCCCTGGCCGTCGGGCCGGTGGTTCTACTGGCTGCGGGAGGGTATTACATGTACTATGGTGATAAGAGGAACCGTGCCCGCAACACACCCCGGGTTGTCGGGGACCGTGATCATTAGTACGGGCTGGCTAGGTTCGATAAAGGATCAGTCATGCAAACGAGGCGGTTCAGTGCATGTTAATATGTACCTAGTCTTACTTATCCAATATATATAGATATATATGTACCTAGTCTGCATGGCTGGATCGGGTTTTTCTTTTGTTTATGTCACGTAAACACGCTTGGTGGTAGGTAGATACTTGTCTATGACAATGTTCTAACACAGTCACTGCACAAGTTGAACTGAACATAGTGATCTAACACATCTTGCACATCTTGCTCGGAATTATGGTTTATGTGATATTGGATATCAGATGAAATCGGCTCTTCATCCGCTCAGATCCAACCAACAAAGTTTACAGAGGATTATTCGATGTGATCCAGGAGAGCAGGCATGTCAAACAGCACTTGCAAGACTGTAAAAGAATATGAATAAATCATCTCCCAACTCCAACCATTATACGTCTGCACTAAGAACATCGAAATACAATAATGCAGCAGTAGTAGTTGTTGGATGCCCCCGATTCGTATCCAAGACATCATACCCGGTCTTTTATGCCCAGAGAGAGATGAAAGACGATGAAGCCAGTCATCCTGTCAAGCTGTTCAAAAATTTTGCAGTATAGAAGAAACCTCATACATAAGAAGACGAGAAAGGAACCGGTTAACAGGGGATTGGCTATACCGGTCTGAATCTTACCCTGGTGGGCAGGCAGGTAGGCTCAGTCGATTTTCACGGACGAGTAGATGAGCCTCGTGAACCAGAAGCAAGCGTAGAACCCGATGGTCCCAGTGACGACAAAGAAGGCGTAGGACACGATGAGCATGTAGCCGAAGTAGAGGATCCCCGACACGAACTTTGTGATCTCGAGCTTGGTGAAGAAGTAGAAGGCGGCATAGAGGAAGAGATAGAGGGCGGAGGAGCCCGAGGTGAGGTAAGACCTCCACCACCAGAGGTAGTCCTCACTGCAGAGCTGGAAGTAGCAGAGCACAATGGTTATCTCCGCACAGGTGACGAAGAGGATGATGAAGACGAGGAAGAGGAACCCGAAGATGTAGTAGAACTGGTTGAGCCAGATCGAGGTCAGGATGAAGAACAGCTCGATGAACACTGCTCCGAACGGGAGGATCCCTCCGATAAGAACAGAGAATGCAGGGTTCATGTACCATGCTTGCTCGGGGATCTGCCTTGGGATTTTGTTTGTCTTTACGGGGTCCTCGATTGCGGGCTTCTTGAACCCTACGTAGCTTCCAACAAACACGAGTGGAACTGAGATCCCGAACCATAGGAAGACCAGAGCAAACATGGTGCCAAAGGGGACTGCCCCAGAAGACTTCTGACCCCAGATAAGAGCGTTCAGGACAAAGAAGATTGCGAAGGCGACAGCAGGGAACATGAGCGCAGTCCTGAGAGCTATTCTTTTCCATTCGGTTCCCTTGAACATCTTGTACAGGCGAGCAGAGGAGTAACCACCCAAAAGTCCCATGAAGGCCCAGACCAAGAGCATAGCAGTCATTAGTCCGCCTCGGTTTGAAGGAGAGAGGAACCCGAGAATGGCAAAGATCATAGTGACGAGAATCATCGCAAAGAACTGAACGCCTGTTCCCACATAGATGCAGAGAAGGTCTGAGCGGGATGGGGGTCTGAAGACATCACCGTGGACTAGCTTCCACCCAGTCTCTTCCTGGGCTTCTTCCTGGGTCTCAAGCTCGTTGTACTTGGAAATATCACGGTAAAGGGTCCTTAACATTATCATTGCAACCATCCCGGAGAGGAAGAGAACAATCATCAGTGAGTTCACAATCGAGAACCAGTGGATTTGGTTGTCGCTCATCAGAAGGTAGGTATCCCACCTAGATGCCCACTTTATGTCACTCTCCTGAATGATTCACATGACATAGAGAAGTCAAGACCGATTATTCAGCAAAGAAAATAAACTTTCTACATGTAAGGTGTGTAAAGATAACTGGAGAAACTTCCAAATTATTGATCCATGCCTGCTAACACTGACTTTCCTACCAAACAAGCAGAAGCGAGCTAATACATGTTAATGTTGGATTCAGACTAAAGACTGAGCTCAAATATTCTCAACAATAAGGTAATGATGCAGTTCAGAAACTAACCTGGAACTCAACATCATAAGTGAATATGATTTCCTTATTCTCTTCCACCTCTTGCGGCGTGTTGGAATTGACTACTGTGTGCTTTGAGTGGGGATCGCATGTGGTCAGACGAGTATTCTCGCTCCACTCACCTTCATATTCATGTTTAACACTGCATTTCCAGTCACTCTATGTTTAAGTATCATACTTACTGTAACGAATTCCAGCAATTAGAAGGAAGTTGGGGAAGCAAGGACTTAAGGCCTAACCTGAATGGTTTAACCTCAAATCCCACAATTCTTGCCATATCAGTTTGCAAATCTCTATGATACTTCACAGTGAAAGCCAAATGGTTGTGGATGAAATACTTCTCTTCTTTGCTCTGTGAGATTAAGCAATAACAAATTAGAAAACTTCAAAAACAGCGGGGTCTACAGAGACATTTTAAACTATGATCATACCCCAGAATATTGTCCCTTAAGCCCAACATGGAAACCAAGTTGATAGATGGGAGGAGCTTCCTGATCTTCCCTTGGGATTGGAACAACTAGGGGGAGATTGTCAAGTATCCTGTAGCAATGAAGATAATAAGCAGCTTCTAGAAACACATATAGTAGACATCCAATTTTTGTGTAAGCTGCTTACATATTTACACGGTACTCATCCTTGATTTTTTCTTTCAATTCCTTTGCTTGCTTCGCGTCAAGCTTTTGCCGGCACACAAAATTGCACATCTGTGGTTCCCGCATCTTAAACTGCAAAATTTGACTATCGTGTCAATGACAGCTGCACGACAGATTCATGGAAAGCTTATTCGAATATACCCAACATCACCGTGTAGAGAGAGTTCTCTATGCGATCACCGCGAAGAACTTCACCAAGATTCTCTGCACTGTCCACTATTTTCTTCGGCTTGCAATAGGGAAGGGAGTAGTACGAGTAAGGGAGCTGTGTCTTTATCGAGGTCAACTTATTCACCTTCACCTGTAAAAGATCTCCCTGCATTCAAGGACGACAAATTATATTAGACTTTCCTCAATCGCCCTAATACTCCTACCAGATCTAATATGTCCATGACAAATATAAGAAGTTAGACATTCAATATAGAGGAAAAAACTCTGAAAAAATTGATTCACTATCACATACAAAATCCAAGTAGCACCATAAAAGGGGATCATCCAAAAAGAGGTGGTAGGTCTGGGACACTTTGACCATTGAAAATTCATATGACCACGAGAAAGACGGTAAACTTCGCAGTAATTTCTGTTGGGATAGGTATGCAGCATATCCTTTTTATCCTCCTCCCTTTATTTATTTGCCAAAATTCCCCAAGATCAGCCCATCAAATTACCCTTTGAGTAAACATTAGGCCATTCTAAGAGGGTATGTTAAGCCATATCAGCAGTAACACCAGTGAACTTAAGCAAGAGTTTCCAGTCTAGAATAACACAATTAATATGAAGACAAAGCATTCAATCCCAAGTAACGATATTAAAAGCTCTTGTCAATCAATTATCGTTAGAATGAGCCGGGAACAATAGAAGCCTGATTCCAAAATATTCAGATGAACATGTCAAAATTACTAGTTTGGTTGAACTTCGTATGAACTACGTAGGTGCCAATAAAGAGGAGAAATTTTGAAAACTATCTGTCAACGGAAATATGTCTTAAACCATCAGCAAATTTCTGTATGTGATAATTCACTGGCAAGCTCCGGGCGTTTGATTATGCATCAAAGATGAGAAATGCCATTTCTCTCTCCAGAAAATGAAGCATTAACAATCTACTCAAAACCGTAAGGATTATCAGAACAATAGAGCGAGAGAAACTTCTAGGATCTCAGCTCTACATTAGCCGGCCATCAAGTTTAATCCCCTTTCACATTTTTAAGAATACATTCATTAGATCAGAACTCCAACCTGATTGTGAATCTCCCTCGAATTTTAGTAAAGAATGCAACTTTACGTCAATCAGTCAGGACTCAATAGATTAAAACTGAAGTAGGTTTCATGCATCCGAGCTCTAATGATCCCAACCTTTACTCCATTCAAAGAAAAAACTGGCAGCACTGAACCAAAAACCGACGGCACATCCGAACAGATCCAAGCAAACAACCGCTGGATCAAGCCGTTCGCAGTCCACAGCCACCGAAGTCAGAAGCAAATTGCATAAAGGGAACTAGTCATCAAACCATGGGAGTGAGAGAGCTGACCTTTTGGAAGTCCTCGGGGGCGACGCCAGGGAGGTAGAAAGACCGAGCACCATGGATCAGGAGGAGGAGGAGGAAGAGGATCGCCGGCGGACGGGAACAGAGGGATCTGAGAGGATCCATGGAAGGGCTTCTTCAACCCTCGGAGCGACAGGTAGAGAGACTCAGATCTGGAGAAGAAGCTGTGCTGTGGGTTTGTTGGGGGGTCGTCTTCGAGATCCCAGGACCCTCTGTGGAATATATCGGGAGGAAGGAGGAGAGGAGAGAGAAACTGGAGAAAACGAACCGGGTTTTAGAAGGCCCGATTTTGCTGGTAAATCGGGTCGGGTAAGTCCGCCAAGATTGGATGCACCATCGTACGCTGAACTATATTATCGGTCAGAGCTGGCTTGGAAAGGGGCGGTTCCGGTTCCGGTTCCGGTTCACGGTCCAGGATGATTCCACAAAATAAAACAATTTTCTTACTCCTAAATACTTCAAAAATTAGTCGCTGGGAATATTCAGGTAATTAAATTTTTTTGGATGCTTGCAATTTATTTTTATTTATTTTAAAAAGAAGTGAGAAAATGTCAAGTGACTACTGGTAAGTCGCAACGGTTCCACTCTTTCGCATTTTAATTCTTTCTAACATTTTAGATCCGGAGGCGCCGATTTCTAAAACGGAACCAGTGTTCCGGTTCCATTCAAGGAGGAACTGGCTCCTCACAATCACGGGCCAATTAAAATCAGGCTCCGATTTTAACCGTTTTTCAACCGGCCCAGTTCCGGGTCTGAACTGGTTCGTGGTCAAGACAGCTTGATGATAGGTTTTTGATACTCCATCCTAAATGATTACTTTAATCAATTTCATCCTCAATCTTCACAGTTTTCTCATTATATTTTCTATGAAAAATCCTATTTATGGTTTTTTTTGTACTTCCATTCTAAATCATTACCTTAATCAATTTCATTCTCAATCCTTATAAGTTTTTTTTATCACTTTATTTTACCATTATTTTTTGTACGAAAAATACTAAGGGAAGGAGCGAGGTGAAAGAAAAAACTTTTATATATATCACCTAACAATTATTATAAATTTAAATATTTAACATATCGGTTAAAATAATAAATATTTGACAGATTATAAATTATAAAGTAGAAAGGATTAAAGGTGAAACGGCCGACATGAGCCAGACTACAAGGAGTATGGGCAAGACTGTCTGTATAGGCGAAGCTGCAAACCTAAGAGCAGTTGAGACCCGGAGCTCACTAATATGAGAGACACTAGAAGAGGAGATCGAGTCGGGTGAATAAAGAGAAAGAAACGTGCAAAAAGTAATGATTGCTTCAAAAATTACTATGAGTGTTTATAAGTGCGTTGCAGCGTTAGATTGGTCACTATTGTGACCCATTTTTCATTGACTGCAATTTGTCCCTTAGCGAATAATAGTGATTTGTCCGTCATGCCATAATGACAATTTTACCCTCACTTATATTTTTCCTTTATCAGCAGTGTTTCGGTTCTATAAATGATTTAGCAAAAAGTTATGCTTGAGAGCATAGTTCGCAGCTGAGTGAGCCCCTAGGGTCAAGGAGGATCCTAAAGCAAGCAACTGAGGAACGATAGGTTTTGTTGTGAGTTATGATACCAAGTTGTTGAGCTTATGTTTCACATATGCATTGATAGCCGAGAGGCAGTCAGTTGTCTCCCCGGTGTCTGGGAAAACAATGTAAAAGGTTGTATGTGAAAACACACTTAGAATTGATTCCTTGCAGGGGAAAGAAGTTAGGGACAATCTGTCCTCGGTAATTTGATGAGAGCTTTACACACGTCATGTCAAGCGACACCATCACCCACTGAGGTTTTGGGTGCCCCGATCGGGTGATGCTTGAAAAATGCACGCCCCGTTGGACTATGTTGAGAGGTTAAGAGCCCTGCTGGGCTAAGACGTAGAACAAGCGCCGGCAGAGGTTTTTTTTTTTTTGAGTGATTTGCACCACGCGGTATTCCCGTACCAGTCGAAACGCACATCGAGACTAACCTACGGTCGGGTTGGGATTTTCGGAAAAATTCTCGTCGATCATCCCAATCCGGGGATCGATGATGGGATCACACATTTGGGACTAGTTGCTGACTCGGTCATCAAGAAAGATGTTCCCTTCACTGGATATTAAAGAACCATTGGAAACGTTAATGTAGAATCAATAATTTGATCAATTTATTCAGCCAAAAAATTAAAAAAAATCTATATCTGGTAAAAGAATAAATTTAAATTAAATTTATATTGTATTTTGTGAATTTTGAGAGAACTGTAATGGCCAAGTATCAAATATGAGATTCCTATTTATAAATTTTTAATTTAAATTACATAAACCGTAATAAAAAAAATAAGCGTGCATGCGCTTATGATGCTGTCCAAGCTCATCATATGGAGTAAGAAAGGAATTTGGATTTCATACAATTATAAAATTATCATATTAAAAATGTCCAGTCAGAGAAAAAATTATGAATAATAATATACAAAATGACCAGACTAATACTACAATCATTTTATAATATTGATATTTTTATGAAACTATACTCTCTTTTTAAGTGTTGTATTATCTGATCTAAAAACCCATTAAAAAAACAAAACACTGGACTTAAAAATGAAAGGCAAACCTACCTCCAAGGCAAATCAAACCTGGATCTCTTCGTTGGAAGGAGGAGCCAAGCCAGCCACCGAGCCAACAGTTGCCGCTCATATGAACGTTGGGCATAAAACTATCTATATAATACAAAAAGACGGACACGTGTCAGCTCATAGTCAAACTGTTTACCCTTACTATAGATTTTTTTTTTGTCGCCAGCCACGGTATCCAAGCAGGTCCCACCAGCGATGAGACGACATATTTCAGCCAACCATATTTGACTAATCCATTGGTCGCTCCGGGTCGCACGCCAGGCAATGGCGGGTGAGGCTCCCAAGGGGGGTGTCTGCGTACGTGAGATCTCGAACTTGAGACCTCCTTAAGTGGTACCGAGCACCTTTACTATAGATTAATAGATTAGTCAAAGTATATTAGTTTATTGAATGTTAAACTGCGGTGAAGAAAAGCATTTAGGCACGTGCCACCGACAGATCTCACGTGTTTTCAAGGACAGGGAGCATCCACGTAGGACACAGGACGGATCTCTCTGACTTACGGCAGATGGGGCCGGGACTTTTATTGCCTCGCTTGCTTTTGTTATAATTTCTCCGAGGCCCTCGGAAAAGCTCGACTTATCACGTTATCAGTGAACTTTAAATTAATAAATATTTAATTTATTATTGTTAAACATTGTATCAACCTTTTCTGTACATTAATAATGCTCGTTTTTAAAATGCGATTTGAAATATTTATTTATGTGTCAAACATTCATTAGCTGAATTCATTATGTCATCCATCAGCTCGGTACAGCCAAGAATCTTATTTTGTACTTCCAATACCTTCACCCATCTCTTGATCTCTATCAGGAGTGAGCACAGACATTGAGTATAATCGAAACGCATTAAAAATCGACCGATGTGATAGATTCAGGCTAAATATTAATGAAACTCGAACATGACTCAAGTTATGAATGGAAAAAGGAGTTCTAACCACACGATACACGGACCAATACTGGAACTAGGTGTATATTCCGATCGAATACAACATCCTAGTCTAGAGTCTAATGCTCGTATTATTTATATTGTTGAATAAAATTCCTAATTCTATACTTTTCATTTGGCATAAATTTATTCATTTATTGTATTTAAAAAAATATATTCACAGATAAATAACGTATAATAAACAAATATGTTAAAAATTTATGTAAAATTAACTAGTATTTAATAAATTTTATACCGTTATAATAAACTACCTAAAATTAGATTAATTGCTTAGTTATAAAACCTGTGAATGATAACTATATGTTTGTAAATTTACTGTAACGAAAAGCGTCATAGGTACTAAGATGATACTAGAACCTATGATATAATGATACAGGCTTCGAGCAGGCTCCAATTCTTAATGTAACATAGCAGAGATCATACGTAGAACTTATGAATTGATCTTACATTGTTTTCCCTATAATGATGAGTTAATTCTCTCCGGACCCATAAACACCTCACAAGCCTATAGATTCAGGTAAGTCCATATACTAAACACGTGTTGATGATTTCCCTAAGAATTCGAGTATCATGAAAAACACACCGGACCCGACACCCCAAATGTTTCTAATGGTGATGTCCATGTAGGCTTGGCAGTCCTGTCAAAACGGTATTAGGAAATGTCGTAGGTAGTGCACACAACTCATTCTTTACGCTACAGAGCCACTAGCGATCGATGCCAGGCCTTGTGGATCCATCTTGTACAAGTTGGGAACAAACACACAACTTAGCAAGGAACCACAATGTTAGGAGTAAGCTTTGTACCGGGAAAATGTGTTTAGTATAGTAATATCATTCTCAAAGTATAATCAAAAGTTCAATCCTCATTCCCTCTTTTTGATACCTTTTAGATATACGAACGTGCTTTGTGATTGAAAAAGGTTGCATACGCAGGATGCTCTGTAACATTTCCAAGTACAAGGGCAGATCTACACAGCCGAGTACAAGAATACCAGTTAACGCACCACGGGGCTTGCTGTTGAGAAATGGGTGAAAGTAGGGTGATTTTTAAAAATAATTCGTGAAAAGTGGTTCGTTTGAAAGTAATTACGAAAGTAGTGTTTTAGAACCGCATCTTGAAGATGCGGTTTTGATTATTAATGAACCGCATCTACAAGATGCGGTTCTTTTTTTTTTTTGAAGGGAACCGCATCTTGAAGATGCGGTTCCCCTTTGGTTTTTTTTTAAAACATCGGGAAGAAGAGGAAGAAGGTTAAGTTAAATATTTAATGTATAATATATAACGAATTCGTTTTAAAAATTTCTGTTAGATCTTTATATAATAAATTTTTTATAAAATTTTAAGAGTAAATTTTATAAGTGTGAATAATTAAATGATAATTTATATAACGAATTCTTATGTATCATAATATACTTATTTTGAAAATCTTTATCAAATATTTATATCTATAAAATATTTATAAAATTTTTAAGAGTAAATTTTATAAGTATTAATATGTGAAGAGTAATTTATACAACGAATTCTTATGTGTTATACGTTGAGAAGTTACATGAAATCTTAGGGGTATTGAAATCTTTGGTATGTATTATGATACATAAGAATTCGTTATATAAATTATCATTTAATTATTCACATTTATAAAATTTACTCTTAAAATTTTGTAAAAATTTTATTATATAAAGATCTAACAGAAATTTTTAAAACGAACTCGTTATATATTACACATTAAATATTTAACTTAACCTTCTTCCTCTTCCTCCCGATGTTTTAAAAAAAAGTGTTGAAAAAAAAACCAAAGGGGAACCGCATCTTCAAGATGCGGTTCCCTTCAAAAAAAAAAAAAAAAGAACCGCATCTTGTAGATGCGGTTCATTAATAATCAAAACCGCATCTTCAAGATGCGGTTCTAAAACACTACTTTCGTAATTACTTTCAAACGAACCACTTTTCACGAATTATTTTTAAAAATCACCCTACTTTCACCCATTTCTCGCTTGCTGTTGCTTCGAATCCGACAGGCAGTACTAGGATTTTGAAGAAGGGCACTAAAGGCTGTCACCATCGGGGTTATGGGGTCGACCACATTGCTATAAGTATAACAAGCAAAACAGAACTCTTGATGGGGGCAAAGGCGATAGACCGACCAGTAAAGCATCATCAATCCGACGGAATCTCTCCTCAGCCCATCGGCAGACATGATCATACAAGAAAATCTCAAATTTGACTGCCAAAAGATAATTATAGAGTTAGCTTACAAGTGCACAGCAAGAACCGATTCAAAGGTTTTGTGCTTCAGCATCATTCCCTCTTGAAACAAGACCCTACCTATCTAACCGATGAAAGAGGGTTCAAAATGGGCTGCCTATCACAAAGCCACAATGCTCAAAGACTGAACTAGCCACTACTGGTTAAGATAGAACAAACTTGATATGTGATCATTGACGGATCGATTATCGCATGATGAAATCAACAGGTCCCTTCGCACCACACCTTTATTATCTCCGAGGAGCTCGAAGACAGTTTTCTTGAGAAATTCTTTGGCAGCACGGCTTTTCATTGGTCAATCATCATCGGATGAGATTTCAACAAGAGGGCCCTTGACACCACCTTTATTATCACCGAGAAGCTCACGAGCAGCTTTCTCGAGAAATTCTTTTGCAGCAGCCTGAACAGATGGCTTTTCAGGAGACTGATGCTTTCTCTTCCTTTGGGTAGACGTGTTCCTTGGTCCCTCTCTTCTACTTATATCCCTCATATTCCGTCTTTGATCTGCAGCAAATAACTTTTTCATTCAATCAAGGGAAGTGAATGGATAATGCTGCAACTGTGGAGAAAGAAACTGAAGAAAAACCTGGGGTAAGATCGGGCAAAGAATGCTCAATGAAACGAGTCGCTGCTTGATAATTTAAGCTGGTTGAAGGTCGAAGGGGCTCTTCAAAGGTCAAAACAATGAACATTCAGATTGCAAAATCAATAATGGGTAAACAAAGAATAGAAAAACGTAACGCCAAATCGATGTCAATCATATTATCGGACAAGTCTGCAACACCACAGTCTGATGTTCAAATGTAACTTTGCCCCCTCACTTTTCCTTTTCATCTTTTTTCCTCTCAATTTTTGCCCGCGCCCCTTTTAGTATTAGAACCAACCATCCTGGACACATAACATGCTATTCCGGGACGCTGGACTTAAAAAAGGAAAGAGCACTATCCACTTCACAATTAAGATTCTTTAATTGACACTGCTGGAAAATACTTCTGCAATGTTTTAATTATGTCGGCTCATGATTGACTATTGAAGTACTTTGAACAGCAGATAGAAACAGGGATTCCAGCTTACACTTACTGGATTAGCAGTTAATTTTCAAGATTGATTTTAATCTCTTAAGCTTCTACTTCACTCTATGCCATAATCTACAGCACACAATGCTTACCAGCTAACCACTAATGGATTCCCAGTATTTTTTCAACATTTACTCAGACACCCTCCCTGTCAATTTCCAAAATGCAAAGAAACTAATCATAAGAACACCCCCTCAGTACAGAGTCAAGGAATTAGACTATTGATCATTAGCACCGAATGATGGAATAACTGGTGCATGTTTCACAGTGCTGATCCAGTATCATTATAAAAGGTAGTTTCAATCATTACCAGTAAGTGTCTAGCTTCACAAACTGCCATGAAAGTTCACAAGAGTCTTAACTAAAAAGGGAAGCTTTTTAGGCTGAAGAGGGCACCTTTGCTCAAATCCATAAACCGCTCGAGCTTGGCCTCGTATAAGCTTATTCTCTCCTACATACAAAACAAACAAGGGAAAAGAAATATAGAATAAGCACTGGAATTTTCATGAAGAAGTTATCACATTCTCAATCCGAGCATATTCTCTAGGCAAGGGCCCGCAATCACATCGTCTAGAAATACATGAATCTTACTTAATTCACTGGGTAAATCAATCTATTATTCATTCTGAAAACATGTAATGCAGTAGCAAATAATTTTCCAAGAATTAAACTTGTCGTTTCATTCTTTCTGATGGAGAATGGACAGCCCCAGCAAAATGAAGAGCTTCATGATTCAGAGCAGCAAACACATCGAAACCCAGTTGATCATTCGAACCTCTTGAAAGAGAGAGGACGCAGTCAGGAACGGAAAAAACTTACAAGCTCAGACTTGATAGGATGATCAGCAGGATTAACTCCCGTGCATCTCAACCTCACTGAAGAACACACAATTCAAAAATGAATCCCAATGACATGAGAAACCAGCACTCGACAAGAGAGTATAGCAGGGTTTGAATTCGAACTGGAGGCCAAGTGCTTACGAGCTAAGAGAGTGGTGGCGGCTTTTGCGAGCACGAGCATGCACTGAGCGCGCTCGAGCGGGTGCATCTGGGCGAGGACGTCGGGGTCCACGAGGGACAGGAACTCGGGCAAGCTCGAGCTGAGCCGCTGCAAGTCGGCCGAGGTACGCTTCACGGAGTCCATCACTGTCTCTGGCACTATGCTGTCACCCGATTCCACCTCCATCTCCGGTGCCTGAACAAGAAGCTCCCGGTCTTCTTCTCCTCTCTTGAACAGCGACGGCGAAGTTCTCTTCAATGGAGAGACGGCAGACGTTTCCCGGCCGCCGTCACACTAAAAGCGCGGACACAGTCTCGGTCTCGGATTCTCACAGACAGTGTCTGCGGTTAGGGCTTAGAATCGGGGGCGCCGCGGGGGGTGACGAAGTAAAAGTGTATCTCCTAACCGTGGGAAATTATTCTAAAGCGTCCTAGCAATTAAATTTCAGGTTTACTCCCTAAAGTTCTTCCTCTTTCTCATTTTGGCCCCTCATCTTTCCTTGACCCTTCTTTGCCCGTAAAAAGGAACTCTGTAGTGGAAGCGATTCGGCCACCCTACCGTGTACTATTCGGATTTTCATGTTCAGTTACAAATATATCAGATGAAATTGCTCGCCAAGACCCAAGTTCAAGAACGCCTTCTGATAATCTGATAATATTGGTTACAGTGAAACTCGAACTTGAGACCTTAATCTCACCGCGATGATTTAGCAGTGAGTTTTGGAGCAGTAGACCACCGCCTTTTATGGTGTGAGTATCATCTACTTCTCAAGACAGTGATAGATGTAACAGAATTATAGAGTTATCACGTCAACATCGTCATGTGGTGTCATTAACCAATCAAAGTTGACAATGTTAATCGTTTCGTTATAAGGAATTTAACCTCCAAAACATATACTCAAATCTTCTTTTTGTATATAGGAAATTAAATTTAAAAAATCATAAATAAAAAATTTAAAACTCTAAAAACTATAATAAATCATATCATAAATTAGGGAGAATATGGAAAAAAAATGTTGAGCATTTTCGGACACAACATTTTTGGGATTTTTTAAATGTCTTTATGTTAGATTATTTAACTTGAAAGAAAGAGTTAAATATACGACTTCCCTATCACGAATCTGATGATACGGTCATTTCTTGTTAGATTGTCATGCCACGTAACATCATTGATGTGGTACTTATACCTAAGACTTTCTCCTGGTCTCCAAACAAGTCGTACGGGTTGTGTCGTGGACCACTGACCAATTCAATTCGAATTAGGTCGGACTATTACGAGATAAAATTCTCACAGCATGGGTTTTCTTCATTTATAAATACTCATATCCGACACCTTTATTTAAGAAAAACAAATACCTTATCACTTAAACCAACTCGCATGGGTTATTTTTTAATGCCTAAATATGTGGACACGTGCACTGGTAG
The DNA here is from genome assembly GCA_037672795.1 of Lagerstroemia speciosa. NCBI lineage: Eukaryota > Viridiplantae > Streptophyta > Magnoliopsida > Myrtales > Lythraceae > Lagerstroemia > Lagerstroemia speciosa. The sequence continues at coordinate 3,655,786 of CM075309.1, read as the reverse complement.
ACATGACTACCTGAAATATCTGCGGAACGATTCACATGACAAACATATAATAAACGTGGATTTAACATTAACGAATAGGAAATTACACTCAAGAAACTGAAGATACGGATTAGCTAAGGCGTATGAAATAGCACCTCCAACTAAGAATGGCAACGGGGTACGCTGGCCGGGTATTTGAAGATCCGGATCCGTCCCGCACTTAGGCAGGTCGACCTAATTTATTAAAAAATGATAAATATATAAAAATATAATTTAAAACATGATATAAATTAACGTACCTATAATTGCACAGTTCAATAAATCTAAAATAATTGGAATTTACATAATTAGAACTATTATCGAATTTATTAAAATTTATATATCAATTAAAATCAATTTTAAAATTTATAATTATAATATAATATGATATAACGGGACGGGACGGGAGACAGACCCAATTTGTTGCAGATCGAATCTTACAACAAAAGGTTAATAAAAGTATCACGAAATATAAAATAACTTCCTACAATTACCTGCTTATTTAGACTTTTATAAACTTTTTGTCGAAAATAGATTTGATCTCATATAAGCCTCTTTCCATGCTTAAACTACGATGTAAATAAGTGTGAATACGTTATCACGTGAAGACAGAGGTTAATGTTTGAATTACACGTGAAAAAGTTAATAAGAGAATTCACACTCCCATCTAACCTATTTGCTGTCACAACTGAGTCCTTGTCTTGCTCCCTTGGACTATGTTTGGTACGGAGGAATATAGATAAATGAAGTGTAATGAGGTTAAATGAATAAATTGTAATAGCAAGCAGGGAAAACGAGTCATCTTTGATATCACTCAAAATGAAAAAAAAAAAAAAAAGGTATGTGAGAAATGATGAAATTGAACCGACAGAACCACAAAGGACTTCTAACCAGTGGCAGACTGAATGCTGTCCGAGTCTAACATAGCTTTCACGCACGCACAATGCAAGAAACCACACTTGTACAATTTAAAGCAGATGCAAAACAGGGAAAGGTGAGCCCTCTCGCAGGTTCAATCACCTGTGAAGCCCAAACATCACCCTATGTACAGTTTCTACGATTATCGGCTGCATAATGTTTCCAATATGTCACCATGCTCTGGAACATGAACATCACCGACCGAATCTACAAACATGATAATTACCTCCCAAAGTAGAGGCTGAGACTGAGCGTATACCTATTTTTCTTCTATTTGCTCGGGCCCCGGCACTTTATAGTCCTCCGGGTTTTGCTCGGGGATGGAAGGCTTAGAGGATGGCGATGACTGGCATTCGACTTGCCTGGAGGGACAACAAATGGGCTTCTTGAACTGCACCAATACCATTGTCATGTTGTCGCATCCTTCGCCGCGGACAGTGGACGGTGCCAAGCACCGGTCGAGGACTCTCTCGCACACTTTAGACAGCTTATTTTCCTGCGCAGCATGGATTGTTATGAAAATGCAATGCTAAGGCCTTCAACAGACCGTGCCACGAGATTCATCAAAAACCTTAAACTCATGGACACAGTAGCAGGAGGTGTGTGATAACACTTACTAGATTAAGCGTTTCAGAACTTACCCGAGGATTTGCCAGGAAGAGAAAGCATACGACAAGAAGGATGGTGGATTGGTCATTAGAAGTCACTCACAACGATTCTCTTCCACTCAATATCTCAAACTAATATCTAACCCCATAAAATTGGCAGATTCAAGAATGGGATCGTATTTGTTGCCCAAGAAAAAGTAATTGGGAACTATGTACTCACCGACTTCAACTGATCGTGGATGAAATCCACTAGCTGCTGGCCAGACATGCAATCCCTGAAATTGAAACAGAAAAGAAAAAGAAATAATCATTGACCTGTGCGAAAATTGCACCAAAAAGAAACTGCAGTGTGCAACTTTGTAGGAGGTGCACTTCATGAAAGGGTTTCTCCGAGCAACTGCCCCACAGTGCACTTCCTAGGAAGTATTTGCGCATTAGAAATGACTGTTTTGCCTATGGAAAGATGACCTTTTGAAATATTATGTTGTTCTCGATGCATGTATTTTGGCAGAAGTACAACTAAAAGCAAATATTCCATAAGCTCAGAACAAATTGCCAATATAAATGCAAATAATTACTCCTTTAAAGTGCCTTACAGACTCTCCTTAAGTCAACCATTTTTGAAAATTATACTGACTTTTTTGAAGTTCTATTTTTTTCCAGGTAGCATTGGCAAAATTTTGTAGAGCATGCTTAAAATCAACTCTTGCAAAAACTCCTTAGAAAGTACAAATTAATGACTATGTCAACGGCAAAAAGATTGATCCTTCCCCTTCTTTGATTTATTACTACTCCTCGAAGCAAATCAAGCCTGATATGAATTTACAACAACAATTTGAACATTGATTTTCCTTTGAATATCTGTACCATACAAGTACAGCTAAGAGCATTTCGCCGAACAAAACTCCTTAGATTATCACAAGTACAAAATAAGTCTTCCACCTGAAAGCCCTGAGAGAAGATGCATGAATCACATGCATATACAAAGTTCCTGAGAGGTAATAGTCCCTTGGAATGGGTCAATATGCAGTTCAAATGGCATTATGTCTGTGACATGCAATAGAGGACAAAAAATTAAAGAACCATGTGATAACTATTCAATGTACAAAGGTCATTAAAAATATAAAACAAATCACAAATCAAAAAGGGTAAAATGGCAATTTTTTTCCGGAACATATCAATTGGCCAATGGAAGGATCTTCATTCCATTGACAATAGCGCAGAACCAAAAGACATTACACAACAATAATATGTTGCACAGAAGACCATAAAGATAGGTGCATACCAGATGCCATCACAAGCTAGCACAATGAAATCATCATCATCACACAGCTCAACCTGATCAGAGAAAAAGGATCAGAATAATAGGCTCAAAAAAAATTTTCCATATGACTGGGGTGAGGAAGGATGCTTGTAGAAAACAATATTTTCTTTTATGAATTAAAAGACTTCATGTCAATGCAGAGACAGAATTCAAGGCCAAAGACTAGCGTTGGGCTCCACAGCCACCATTTCACTGGAAACATAGAAGAACCATTTTCTTCTTTTGGATTTAGTAAAAATAAAGGAAGGTGCTGGATGAGTATACTTACAAAATTTATATCCGGATTGGCAGTTACAATTTGCTTCTCAACAGGTAAAAACTTATTCTGCTTGAATTCCATGTCACCTACAGGAATAATGAATGTAACATGCAGAAAGTACCAAAATTGCATTCCAGAGAGACAAGATGATGTGCCATCATGCAATATTTCCAGCTGAAAAATTCTAGCATGCTCATTTGGAGCAGCTGATAGAACAGCTGAATTTCAAGTGAAATCTGTTCAGATGTGGTGTAAAGTCTCCATTGAAAACAAAGAATAAAACTGAAATCTAATATATTTAGGATCCAATGACATTGTGGAGAATACTATAGAATGAGGAAGTGAGAACTAAACATTAACAAGAAGGAAGCAAAATTACCTATAGCTCTAGCGAGATTTAAACTGCCATTAACTCGTCCAGCATGAATAAAACCGCCAGCTTTTACAATCCTCTCCTTTTCAGCCTCCAAGTCAGGTTTATGATCTCGAGAAAGATTATATGCCTAACAGAGGAGATAGAATATGAGCTACATGATGCTTGTGTCTCCATAATCAAACTGAATTTCCTAAGGCATCAGTTTTTTTATCCATGAAACATATATGTATACCATGTTGTAGTAAAATAATGTTAAAGAAACAAATATAGCAAAGAGATCAGAAGCACTGGTGATTACCTGACCCTTTCTAGATATAACACAACGAGAATCACCGGCATTTGCAACAAAGAGTTGGTTGTTTCTAACAATTGCAACACAGGCTGTGCTCCCAGAAGTTGGTCCAGAAAAATCAGAGTGAGGACCCTGCCAAACATACTCAAGAAAATGAGCTTAAACAATCTGATTATCTCAAAGTAAATAATGATAAAAAGAAACTTATAGATAAGAAACCAGTAGTGCCTTAGCATGTTGAAATGCTGCCAACAGGGAGAAACACAATAACAAGAGAAAAACATGTGCTATCACTTGCTTACAGCACCTACCTCCTCAAAAGCCCAATCATCCACCCGGTCATTAGCATCAGCACCCCCCCTTGGAGACCATATCAAACCTTCTATCATTCCAGTAAATTTGTTTATCCTGTCTCCAAGAACAGCTAATTCCCTCCACCCTCTTTGACCGCGCATCATTTCATCCATTCTATACAATGAAAGCACAAATCGGATGAAGAGAAAAACAGAAATCATATGCATGTGTTGCCACGAGGATAAAACAGAATCCAAGATTTCATGCCCTAAACTGAGGGAGCTACAGCTTTTACACAGGAAGGGGAAAACACTAGACTCCTATTTCACTCCCTATCAATGATAAAAAGTGAGGAAAGTTAACTGATAGCCCAGACACGTCCTTGTTTTCTAGCAAGTCTATCTAACAATCAAATGATTCCACATATTCAGCATGTAAAAGCAGAGAAATAGCAAAAACTCCACCAAGAAGATGCCAAAACCTGAAAAAAGATTTCTGGAGAGCAGTTCCTATATCGCCAGCTGCATATTCATCATTTTTAAGGACCTGCTGGTGAAGGAACTTGGCACAGAACTTCGCCACCACTTTACCTGCAAGTTGTTGCTTTAACTGAGTACAATACTGTACACCCAGATCTGAAGCACAAGAGAACAGGACATATATGTAGGTCCCCTCATAATGAGGAAGAAGAAACACCGTATACATGTAGAATTCAATGAACATACCAGAAAATGCTAAAAGAGGAGCCAATATCTAATTATCTATTAGGAATGGAAAACCCTAACCAAGCATTTGCATGAATCAACATAGACAAATGAACCTTGAACTAAACCTGTTTAGATTCCGTATATAAATAGTCCACAAAGTCAGCGCACATTTGACAAAACTCAATGGAGGGTAAGGAGAGAGAAATGTTCAATACAGGTGGTGAAGAACGCTCAGCAGGTTCACTTTACCTCCATGACCATCATAAACACCAAAGAATGATGTGGTAGAGTCCAGATCGGGATAAGCAGCATGCTACAAGAAAAAGTAAACACAGTAACTAGTAGAATTACCAATATCATAATCATCATAAGGAGGATACAAAAATTTAATGCCCTAGAATACTCACAGCATCCTCCATAGTTGCACGCCATCCTTGCATGGATGATAAACCAAATCTAAGCCGATGATTCTCTCCATCTTCAGAGAATTTCTCAGTTTTCGGAGTGCTCAGGTACACACCCATCTTCTCTAAAAGAAAGAAGAAAAACAAGATAACTTACCAAATTGTTTGCAGCTCAAGAGACTTTTGATATGCATTGCTATTCTGTACCAAGAAATAAAAATCCGCTAACCACCATCAAAGTTTATACACCCCAAGCACTATTATGCATACAGGATGATTATTGACTCCTAGCACTGAACTGAGGGGAAAGTTGCTGATCGAGTCAAACTATAACTCCTAGTCCATCAAATTCCATTCTTCCAACTCACTGCATAGTATATATAAGGAGGAAATTTTTCTTCTCCACCATTTATTTTTGCTCTTTGAATTCCATTTCTATAGTTGCCATCCAAGTAATTAGTAAAAATCAGATAAGCAATCACATCACTCTTGCGTCTTGCGTGTTCAGCGCCAAGTGGGGGCTTACAGGAAGAGCAGTGAATGTAGAAATGCATGTCCACCAAATGAAAGAGAAGCAGCAGCAGTGATACAGAACAACACAAAACCACACCCTTCACTCTTCATTTCTTGCACTGCAGGGCAGAAAATTAGTCATCGGACTTTGAATTCCCCAGTTTATCTCCCTGCTCAGTCCGACTAGCTCCTACATATTTAATCCCTATAAACTCGCACACCTCACCACTGTCTATCAGCTAAGTACTTCTCAGAGAAATCAACAGGCATGTCAGCGAGCAGAAAAATGGTAGCTAATCCCCAAAAATAAAGCTGGAAGCCATGTTCTGAAAAGAAACAAGAGAAAAATCGATCCAGAGGAACTTTGAATCCAAGGCGCTCCATAACTCGCCTTTAACTTACATCGCGATCCAGGCGCCGTACAGCGTCGAAGAGTCGAGACCTGGAAGGGGGAAGGAAGGAGATCCGAGAAGCGACTCCTTCAAGTTCAACCACCAACAACCAGCAGAGATAATTGACGAAATTTTAGCGAGGAGCTAATCACGGCTAGGCACCAAAAGATCCCAGGAGAAAGCCGGAGGAGGAGATCGAATCATCGTGGTGACCGGGAAGCCCCGGCGGCTGGTGGCAGTGGCGCGTGACCTGCACGATCGCTCCCCTTCCTCTCTGTGAGGTGGAGTACTGGAAGCAATGCCGTAGCGGAGTCAGCCGTCGGCTGCGGTGGAATTAATTTCTTTCGGCAACAGCGGAATTTTCCGACATTTCCAGGATTTTCCGACATTTCCATTCTCATTGGACCTGAGGGGTTACGGGGGGCGCTGGGTCCACGGGGATCCCACTGGAGAAGGCTGCCGGTCTCACTTGAACCGAGAAATAAACTACTGAATTCAGGAGAGGAAAAGTACATCGAATATTATTGTGTAAATTATCGTTCATATTTAAGTACAGATCAAGTTGACTTTTAAAAAATTATAAAAATTTTATACTTGTCAAGATCTGAGAGAGTTTATATAATGAACTCATTATGTATGACACATCGAATGTTTAATAAGACAAACTCATATAATGAATTTGGTTAATAATTTCAAACATTTCGTTAAAACGTATCATATCATCTGGTAAATTTTATAAATTAATAAAAAAGGATAACGTCAATTTTTTATTAATCTATACTATTATATGTAAACTCGAGAGGTTTAGTGTCTTTTCCGTCTTTTACATTTACCCTTAATCTAATTTACACATTCAAAATTTATGGCGTGCATCTTATTTTTAAATTAAGAATAAAATAATAGTTTCAGTTATTTTTCTCATCTCATATCTATGATCCTAATAGTAAAGATCTTTCGTTAACTATTCAAATTCATTTATCTCAATATCTACAATTCTAGCAGTAAAAATCGTTACATTTTTTGAAAAAATAATTTAAAATTGTAAAAAGAAAAAAATAAAATTGACACAGTATACAGATGAAAATTGAGAATTCTTTACTTACTACTATAAGTTAACAAGTTTTAAATGAATTAAATGGTAATAAGTTATAAATAAATAATATAATTATACGAATTCATCACAGTATCTCACATTTATTATTATTTTTTTGTATGTAGCACGGATTTATGTCTAGTGTCTAACAAGGCAAGGCAAGGCAAGGCATGGCTCCCCCCACAACTGTCACCAAATAATAGAAGGGTCCGATGGGCATACGCTAGCTTCTAAACTCCAAGCATGAACAATATAGTAAAATTAACTAGTCAATTAGCACGAGTGTTTGCTTCTCTGTAGAGATACTTCACCACAATGCTCCCATTCCCACCTCAGAAGGCTCGATTATCGCAACAATAGTATTATTCCAACCTAAGACGGGGTGATTAGTGGAAACTATTCGAGTTACCAGTTCTGAGTCCACCTCTAGGACAACCTTATAGAATCTCGTGTCTTAATTCTGTTCAAGGCCTAACTTCGTCCCCCCACAACTCTGCCCTAACTGAGGTTATTACGTTTAGAGAGTGGACAAATCTATCAACCCACTATCTCGATCATCCCTTAGGGCATGTTCAATTGGGTGGAATAGGAATAACTATTCCGCCGTTTGGTTGGCCGGAATAGGCCAATCCGGAATAGTTATTATGGGTGCACCCTCCATAGAGAAGGAATAGTCATTCCTTCCATCTCAGCCGGGAATAGTTATTCTCAACTGAAATAGGTGACCAAATTACATATATGCCCTCGACTATTTATCAAATTTTTATTTCGTGCTATTACCTCATCCACCGGCCACCGCCGCTACTCCCACCCCCTACCACTGCCATCACTTGCCGTCGTCTCCCCCCAAGCCTGCTCGAACGTTTTTGTGCCTCACTGAACCTTCCCATGCGGGCCCGAGCCTTCCCATGCCGATTCGTCTCCCCTCCCATGCCGCCCCATGTCTCCCTCGTGCTTTCTCGTACTGCCCCGTGCCTTATCTAAACCTCTCAAGCCGTCCCATGCCCCTTCGTCTTGTCACGGATTCGACTTTCAGTATTCTCTCTCTACTAGTTGCTTGGGTAGAGGAAAGGAGGACGGAAGAAGGCGTGGCTCGGACGTTCGAGATGGCTTGAGAGCTCAGGAGCTCTAGTTGTAGTGGTTTGGTGGGCCTGGGTGGCTGGGCACGGTGGCTACGGACGGTGGGTTGTTTGGGGGGTGGGGGTGTTGGAAGTAGTAGATGACTGTCCTATTTTTATTTTTGTTTTTGTTTTTTAATATTTTTAATATTGTTTTGTATGTTTTTAAAATATATAGAGTAAGGGTATTTTTTTTTTACCTTTAAAAATTTTATTTCATGCCACTTTATTTCCCTCAACTAAACAATAACATTTTCATTTCTCATTTTATTTATTCCTCCCTCTATTCATTTTCTCATTCAATTTTATTCTCACTCTATTTTATTCTAGTGAACCAAACATGTGATTAGTTTGCGAATGCCATATGGACTGGAGGAATGATGACCTGAGCACCCCGAACCAACTTAGAAATCATTTTTGTGAGCTCATGAATTTGAAAAAAGGAGTCAGAAATTCCAAATACCTCGGTCTTCCCTTGCACATTCAAAGAGCAAAAACTCAAGCTTTCTTCCCAATTCTTGAAAAGGTTAAGAATAGGTTGGCCTCTTGGAAATCGAAAGTCCTCTCTCAAGCTGGCTGAGGGGTATTGGTAAGATCTGTTGCCTCTGCTCTTCCAACCTATGCAATGTCCACATTCTTGCTTCCAAAATCCATTTCATGGAAAATTGACTCCCACTGTGCAAACTTTCGGTGGGGTTCTTCAGGTAATGGGCAATAGAAAATCCACATGAAGTCTTGGACTTCAATGTGCATCCCCAGACAAGAGGGTGGCTTGGGGTTCAGGAAAATGTATGATCAAAATTTGGCCCTTCTCTCGAAGCAAGCTTGGCAGCTTGTCAGCAATACCCCCAAGCCACATATATCTCTCTTACAGGCTAAATACCTAGGCAATCAATCTTTTTTCACACAAGTGCCTAAATCAAGGTGCTCCTTCTTTTGGAGAGGTCTTTGTCAAGTTAAAGACCTTCTCATGAGAGGAGCTACATTCATTGTTGGGAATGGGAAGACAATCAATATCTGGACTGATCCATGGGTGCCAAACGGGCAAAAGCACCTCCCTACCCCATCTCCAACACTTGTCTCTCCAGGTTCCTATATTGTTAAAGTCAATCAACTGTTAAACAGAGATGCTTCTTGGAACTCTCAACTGCTGCAGCAACTCTTCCATTCTGATACTACTGCAGACATCATAAACAATGTCTCCCTAGACATAAGTAGAGCAGATCGACTAGCATGGAGTCATACTCCCAATGGGCAGCACAGCACCAAGTCAGCATATCAATTGTTAAAGCAAAGCTCAACAGATACAAGCAATCAGCCATTCAAAAATTGGAGAGCTTTATGGAGGACAAGAATTCATGAGCGTCACAAATTGCTCCTGTGGAAAATTCTATGGCATGTTCTACCAACGAATGCATGCTTAGCTCGAAGATTCGCTGTTCACTCAACCTCCTGTCTCTTGCGCGTCAAAGATGAAGAAACAATTGAGCATTTATTTATTCATTGCCCCTTTACAGTTATTATGTGGTCACTCATGCAATTTCCTTTGAATCTAACTGCCTTAACTCATTTTAACATCTCAGATTGGGTAAATTCAATTTTATTTATAGATGACAAGCTTAAAATTCCAAGTGAATTCAGCATTCCTTTCTCTTGCAGGCAGTTGTAGCGATGGACTACATTTGGGAGCTGAGAAACATAAACTGAGAGCTAATGATATTGCAAGATCCAATGAAGGCTGCCACAGAAGTTACAAGGAGGGCGAGGAGCTACGAACAAGCATGGGCACGCAAATCTGTCCAACTACCCCAACAATCCTCATCGAGCAAAGGGGTGGAACACATTTCTTTTAGCACTAACCTAGCTACAAGGAACACGGAAGCCTGGATGGGAATTGTGTGCACAGACCCTTTTGGATCAATATTAGCTGCTTGGTCGTTTCATTTTGTGGATTCATTTGCTGTCACTGTAACAGCTGAGCAAGGGGAGCTGGAAGGGTTGATTAAGGCAGCCGAGTTAGCTAAAGAGCTGAAGAGTCCAAGTTTTCACCTCTACAGCGACGCAAAAGACCTCAACGTCACCCTCCAATCGAACACCGTCGATCCACACCCTCGACTGGCAGCAAGGATGAATCACTTTTTGAGCATTTTATCTACTTTTCATTCTTGGAACTTAGATTACATTCCTAGATGCACAAACTTTGTAGCTCACAACATAGCCCAATGGGCATGCATCTCCCATCACATTGGCCCTATTAACATCTCTTCCCTCCCTTCCTCTGTTCTACTCAGGGAGATTGAGATGTGAAAAGGTCAAAATGTATTTTGTTACTATTAACAATATATGAATTACCATTCTATCAAAAAATGATGACCTGAGCACCCGTCCCCAGGCCATGAAGAGTTCGGGTCAAAAATTGTCCTGCTCTGCCAATGCCATAGGGACCAACATCCCACTCCAAAAAACAAGAGACCAAGATACCCCCGTGTCACCGGGGAATGACCGAGCTGGATTATCAACCAGCCACGCTTCCAATTCCCATGCAAAGAATCCGTTCACCCTCTCGTAGTCCTCTCAGCCAAATTTCCCCTGCCAGCTGACAATCCCGCCAGACATGTAAGACAGATTCAGAAGCAACTCGACATAGCGGACAGTCAGTGGAGCTTGGTACCCCGCATCTAAATCGTAGCCCATTGGTAACAAGTCGATCACGTCCAACAATCCAGAGAAAATTCCTGAATCTTTGCATGCCCGAACATTTACATATTAGGCTCCAGGTGCGTTTCTCCTCCGATCACCTGCTATATAGCAACAGGTTATAGGTTGAACTTATAGAGAGTACACACCTGAACTTGTTATATGCTAGAATAGCTTATCCGGATCCTTAAACAAGCACAGGGCAACCGTCCATGCTGTAACCATTAAGCCTTGATCATGAAGCTTGTCAGAAAGATGCCCGGTCCCACCTCCATCAAGTAAAATATAATTGCAAACCGGTCGAGATCAGTTAGGTTTATTAGATTTCTAGATAGAGAAAATATTTGATTTCATCTCGATCTTTTCTTAACTTTCTGTTTTGGACATCAACCTTTTTTCTAATATGGATTCACTCCCCGAACGTTTCTTTTAGGTTCCTCTTAGTCCTATTTTTTATTTTATTATTAAAAATTATTTTAAAATTCTAAATATATAAAAAGTAATTCAAAATAAAAACACATTGAACCAAATCAAAGGAGGAAGATGGTGACAGGAGCTTGCCGGTAACTAGCCCCTTCCTCTTATCCTCTTAACTCTATTCACCGTGACATTCTTAATTCGATTGTTCCTTAATTCTTTTTGAACAGACAGAATTTTTGATAATTTTTATAATAAAATAATAAATATGAATAACGATGATGAAACGTATGGGAAAAGGCTGAGAATTAAATCCAACTGGAAAAAAAGATTTAGAAAGAAAATGAAAAAAAAAAAAAGAAAATGTTTGGAAACAGAGTCGATCTTTTTTCGTATCTAAGATAATGCGCGCTGACAAAAATGTTACAAGCAAAGATGGTTGTGATTATAAAATATGTGAAAACTTGTATTGTCCAGTTAATTTATCGTATTGGGATGTCTCAGTATAAGTCGAAACTCGAAGATCGGAAGACTTGAAAAATGAGTTGGAGATTAGATTCAACGTACGAGATATGCACGAACAGCGCTCAACGATCGAGATCGTGGTTGGAAGCACGAAATGTCCTGCACAAAATCTTAATAGATATTTGGGAGATTTTATCGATATTGTTTCATTGTTTGAATATGATATCCTAGATATTATAATAAATTTTATTTATAAAATATAAGTAGATAATATTTTCTACGTTATCAAATAAGATATTATTTTATGTCTATAAATAGGGTACTGTATGAGTTGTGAAGAACATGTCTCGGTGCCGTCAAATCCCGGGGCCGTGTCGGGTGAGAGAGTCTGTATTTGGAATTGGTGGTACCTCTGAAAATTGTAATATTCGAATTTAATTTAGCTGAATATCTTGCTTTGTCCGTGATTATTTCTCTCTGAAAGTTTAGAGTTTAGAGTTTAGAGTTTTTCCACGTACATATGATATCAAGTTTTTAAATTTCTCGTTTTCATTATATCGCTAGGGACATTTCAGGGTCCGATAGGTGATATCATAGCGGTCGATGTCCTATCGTTTAGCAGTTTAATACAAATTCAAATTAGAAAATGATTATAAGGGATCACAATCATTTTCTCATTTACTTAATTATTCAGTAATTAAATTATAAAATTTATTTATAAAAATGAAATTTAAAAATTGGAGGGACCAATCCGATCTTACCGCGCCCCCAGCTCCCAAGGTCAACACCTTCTCTCTCTTAGACCCTCGCTCTCTACCGTTTCCCTTTCTAGTCCTACTTCTACATCACGAGACGATCCTTTAGCTTTGAAGCTGAGATCACCAATGGATTCCTCCGAGACGGTGAAACTCGTCGACGACGGGCCTCCTTCCAGCCTTGTCGATTGCGCAGACCGTACTCCGTCGCCGCCGGTGATCTCCGATAAGCAGCTGAGTAATAAGCACCACTACGGAACCAGGTCCGGCCCGTTCTCGATCCTCCTCGAACCGTTTCAGTGGCTCCGAATGCTCTGCTCGCAGCTCAACCCGAGCTTCGTCCTCGGCGTCTTCCTAGTCTACGGCCTCAACCAGGGCTTCGCCGGATCTTATTTCAAGGTACTGCGACGGGCATTTCGAGATAAAATGGGAGAGAACCGATTTTTCAATTGAGATTATCGGACTTTGAAATCCTCGAAGAGATTTGTGATTCGTCGGCAGATTAGAATCGATTTTGGGTGATTTTTTCCTCTTTCTGATGGAAATGAATGGGAAAAAAAAATGAATCAGGTGGTCTCAGATTTCTACTGGAAGGATGTCCAGAGGGTCCAGCCATCGTCCGTACAGCTATTCATCGGCCTCTACTACATCCCCTGGGTGATGAAGCCCCTGTGGGGCCTCCTCACCGACGTCTTCCCCGTCCGTGGCTACCGCCGACGCCCTTACTTCGTCCTCGCTGGCGTCCTCGGCGCGGCCTCCTCGGTAGCGGTGGCGGGAGCGGACCTGCCGGTTCCTGCGGCTCTGGCGTGCCTGCTCGGGGTGACGGCTGCGCTGGCGATCGCCGACGTGACTATTGACGCGTGCATCGCGAAGAACAGCATACAGTTCCGGGCGCTGGCGCCGGACATGCAGAGCCTGTGCGGCTTCTGCTCATCGGCGGGGGCCCTCCTGGGTTACTCCTCCAGCGGTTTCTCCGTCCATCACATCGGAGCTCAGGTCTGTGTTTCTCTATCGAGCTTCACTTATTCATTAATTATTTACGTTTTTGGTGTATATTTAAGAGTCCTACTACTCTAAATTTGAGACGAGCAAATCTGTCAGGTGCAAAACTCTTTCAACAAAATTTTCTCATTCACGAAACTTGGATTTGAGACTAAAATCTTATTTTAAAAAAAGAGTTATTTAATTATCTTAACTAACTCAGTCTTGGATCGCTCACGTGGCGGCAGCCCCACTGGTTGGGTGCTTTTTCGTGGGGAACTTTATATCTCTCGAATCCATCAGGTTAGCTTGACTTACTCGGCACATGTGATTTACGGGTTATTACGTGTGCCCCGAAGAGAAGTGTCGCAATCATAGTTAATCAGGTTCGGATGATACTCGAATATCTCGATTATTAAAAAAAAAAAACCTCAATCTTGGATTAGCCATGTGAATCAAAGAAAATACATATGTGGAGATTTGCCACTTGATAGACTGTCCCAACCAAAGTCTAATCATTAGTCATGATTCTATGCGAATTTAATGTTATAAATTTAAAAACTTGGGAAGCGGTTTCTTTCTTGATGTCTGGTTGAAAGCGCGGATAATTCTTGGCCGTGTGGAGCTTATAGTTCATGTCATTACTCATTAGTAGCTATCATTGAATTTCTACAAGAATTATAACAAAATAAATCCATTCGGATTTGATGTTTGATTGAACCATACCTTTCCTGCAGGGAGCTTTGGGACTTTTGGCGATTCCGACTGCTACGTTGATAGCTTTGGGCTTTGTGATTTATGAGCTGAGAGTAAGCCACACCCTCCACCAGTCGGAGAAGAGAAAGGTCCGCATTCCTAACCCATCTCACCTATCCATTCATCAGCTGTCTATTTTCTTAACTGTCTGTGTCTTTTTTTGGGTGATTTTCTCAACTGTATTTCACACTGACTGCGGAACATAAAAAAGAAATACCTCTGTCAAGATTTCACATGAGTAGGACGTTCAATTATACAGTCGTTTATCACACCTAATTTTGCAATGATAAACAGATCGGTTGATAGATCATAAATGCTTCTTCCTTTTCAAATATGCATTTGATGCTTGAAAGGAAAATTGTTATTTGACAAGAAGAACTTCGTATAATTGGTATCAACCTCGTCATGTGTTCTAAAGATCATGAATTCGATCTTATCTGTAGAATTTTAAGGTCTTTTTCTTTTCAAATATGCATTTGATGCTAAAATGGAAAAGAATTATTTGAGAAAGAGAGTTTGGTATAATTGGTACCGCTCTTACCTTATAATTTAGAAGTCATGGATTCGATCTCACTAGTGTAACTTTTGTATCATTTTTATCCTATGTTTCCTCCCATCCATTCTAGTCCTTTGAACCTCCTTTGCATCGGAAAAAAATAGAATTTTTTTGTTTGCCGACGCAGTATTCTCGCGTAAGCTGAAACGTACCTCGAGATTAATCTGCGGTCGGGTCGGAATCCTCAAAAAAATTTCCGTTGACCCTTTCAATCTGAAATTTCATCATGAGATCACTCATTTAGGAGTTTAGTAAGTAACCACTAGGCCAAGGGACTTGGTTTAATGAGGGATCAAGAGGTGCCCGTTCAATTAGGGACTCTCTTGCCATTTCTTTTTCTTTTACCTTCTTTTAATTCTATATCTCTCATTTGTATACCAGAGAAAAAATCATTCTAAAGTGTATGGTATTAAACTTTTAAGGAAATTATATGGTTAAGTAACGAACATGTGAGGAAGGTAATTAAAAATTATTAAATTTTTTTCTTTAATAGTTGTTGAATATCAGCTGTCCCGTGAAGTAGACTCCAGTTCGAAAATTGCTGTGAAGCGTCTGCTGCAATCCGATAACTAATCTACTTTATTACAGATGATGCTGCATAAAATATTTGTTTAAAGGGAATAAAACATCTTAAAATGGGGACGCACGCAACGCTGACTGATTGATAGAGTGGTTCGGGTCTAAAGTCTAAACCCTAACGGGATGATTATTATTTTAACTAACAAGGAGCCAAAAGGAGGATGGCGACAACCCCCTCGATGCCATCTGCCTGATCCTGTCCCCCTGCTCATGAGATTGACATTAATGGAGTTGGACAATTCTGACCGGGGAATGGCGCGTGCCACCCACGCGCGAAGACTCCTCCTCGGGTCAGTGGTCAAAGGGAATGCTCTCTGGCCATCCTTTTCGTAAATAGTAGGGGGTAAACGAGTGATTCGAATTTTTTTTTTTAACTATTGGGTTTCGATATATTTTGATCCGTATTTTTAAGTTAGAGACCTTACTGAGAATCGTTTAGAGGTTGTGAAAATTACCTACTTTGAATTCGGTTTTTTCGGACTGTTTTTCGGGCGGCGATTTTAATATAATAATATATTAAATATAAAAATAATAAATAAAATTTATTATAATAAATAAAAAATACTAATTATGAATATTTTAGTATATTAAGACAATAAAAATATAAATATAAATCAAGATTCAAGTTTAAAAATATCAAATATACTATTTTTATTGTCAAAATCTAATAATAAAATAATTTATTACATATAATATAAACTTAACATAATGTTCAGTTCGGTTTCGGGTCCCGCTCAGTTTTTTAATTTGGGGCCAGGATTTTTTGGTCTGATTTTTTCCACCTTAAAAATTGTCTTGAATTTATCCCTAAACCCTTTCATCCGTTTTTTTATTAGAGTTCGATCGGTTTTTTTTATTTTTCGAATTTCCAATTTTTTACTTACACTCTTGGTAAATGGAGACCAAGGATATTATTTTACTCTTGTCTCATTTTGAGAGCTGGATCCGTAACTGGATTGATATGTCTGATAATGATGAAATCCATGGATTGGGGCAATATGGTATTAGCACCAACTTATTTGGCCTGCATATTTTTGAGGGAACTTTGTTCCCTAAAAACTGATTTATGCTTGTAACTTTTTGAGGGAGTCTTGACCTTTCTAATACTATATATGATGAATCTTTACCTATAAAAAAAAAAGAGACCAGCATTAGTCTCCTGGAATCGCAAGTACAGGTGAAATTAAACTGATCAAAAAAGAAGTACTAGTGTGATTGAAAAAATAATAAAGGAAGGTGATAGGGAGTGGGAGTATAGCACCGACTTTCAATGTAGAAGGAAGATGAGATAAAAAGAGCACGGGAAATTGCTCTGATAAGAGCAAACCCAGGACTACTAAACCTCAGAATGTAAGTGATACTAACTGTACCAAATTCTCTTTTTCATTTTTTATACTTGTTTAATTGTCCTACCCACAAGCATATTTTCACAAATATTTTTTCTTCAAATTAGTTTGGGGATATATTTATTTCAGTTAGGTTAGCTCACAGTCAATTGTGGGTTCTCACCCAAAAATTACCATATTTCATCCTGCTAGTTCTCCCTCGGCCATGTTGGTTGTTAAACATAGAGCAAAGTAACGAGTATAGGTTGGGTCTAGGTTGAAGAATTTTACTCCTTCATGAGTCGATCCGACTTGAACGTAAATTAGCAAGATTATCGAGTTTATAAATATTCATGTTGCACATGGGGAATGAAAACATGTAGCAAACTAAGTTATATCCGAAGTTTTCATGATCTAGTGTAACAAAAATTTTTGTTTTGTGGTTCTTACTTTGCAAAAGTCATTCAGGAAGAAGAACTTTGCAAAAGTTAGAGCAGAATTTCCACCTTGGCCTAAAAAAGGCCCCGTTTTCACTTAAAAATGTAACGTGACTACATGTTGATACTTGCTACTGGCTTTTAGCACCTACGCTCAATAACTGTCCTCAAGTTGGGATTTTTTCATCGAACCTACAAGAGATTAAGTCCGTTTCTACCTAAAAATCTACGCTATTAGTTGGTAGTACTCAATTCTCTTATAAATTAGGATTGTTTCTATTTATTATTTGATATGGAATTCTTTCTCAACAGTTAGATTCACTTCTGAACAATTCTGGCTGAGAAAGTTATCAATTCATGTTGAAGTTCGCAATGGCTGGTGCTTCTATCTTGCTTTGTAAAAACGTCCCAGTAAACACTGAAGAATTCTCCTGCAAAGAGAATACTAGAGCTGACACAAAGTATGATTTACTACGCCTTTGCAGACATTGGAGAAGGTCGGAGTGGCGATTCGTGGTACGAGGGAAACGATCATCCGACCCCAGGTGTGGAAGCCATCCCTTTACATGTACCTCTCCTTAGCCCTCAGCATCAGCACCCACGAGGGCCAATTCTACTGGTACACCGACTCGAGAGCCGGTCCAGCCTTCTCGCAGGAGTTCGTGGGAACAATCTATGCAATCGGCGCAATGGCCTCTATGCTCGGGGTGCTCATCTACCAGAAGACCCTCAAGAACGTATCCTTCAGGAAGCTGCTCTTCTCTGCTCAGCTTCTCTATGGACTGTCAGGAATGCTGGATCTGGTCTTCATCCGACGGTGGAACCTGAGGCTCGGGATTCCCGACTCGTTCTTTGTGATCGCCGAGGAGTGCATCTCCCGGGTCATCACCAGGATCAAATGGACCCCAATTGTTAAGATCGGAAAATGGTAGGAGGAATGAATAAGAGCAGGAGTTATGAATGTTGTCTTATTGCCTTTATTCCGGGTGTACAGGTCCCATTTATATAGGGACGGAGGGGACACAAACATTTAATACGCATTAAATACACGTCGTGTGCCTTGTAGGGGAAGCGACTTCTGCTGTACGGAAGATGTCAGACTGGGGCGAGTCAGGCGGTGTCAGTCGTACGGAAACGCCGCTGGCGGTATGGGCGCCACCCGGTCTGGCGCACAGCCGCGCCTAAGCGCCGGTCCAGCGGTTTGGGCCTACTTCCTGGGCCTTCATCTGAGCAGGGCTTCCCTGAGGGGAGGGCCTTGGGCCCGGCCCCTACACTTGCCCCCGAGTTTCACGCGTCGGAACGCGCGGGAAACTGACTTTTGAAATTTGGAAATTATGCCTAGCCCGGGGGTGACACGTGTCTGGTCAGGGGATGATGAACCGTCCTGTCAGGGGCAGTGGGAGCGTCGCGCCGCCCTTTTGGCTTCCCGGGGCATTAATTGCCCTTCTGGAGGGTAGTAGTCGGCCCCCGCCCCTACCCCTCGTCACTTAGCCCCGAGCCTCACATCTCTCTTTCGCTTCAGCTCTCTGACTTTCCTCCCTTTTCCGATCACCGGATCCTCCGTCTCTTTGCTGCCATGGCCTCGTCAAGTGCTCCGGCTTCTTCCACCGGAAACCCAGGTGATGAGATCTTCGTCAATAAACTCACCCCTCCTCGATTTCTGACCGTTCTTAGGCTAGGGAGAATTGGGGCAGACTTCGCCCCTCGGTTCCCCCGTGAGGGCGAAGAGCCCTCGGAGCCGTGCCCGGGAGAGTTCGCGATCTTTCCCGAGCAGATCCGGGCCGGCCTCCGTTGGCCGTTGGCCGAGCCGGTAGCGGCCATGTTGAAGTACTACCGCTTGGCCCCGGGTCAGCTGTCCCCCACGTCGTGGCGAGTGTGGACAGCGTTCTACCTGTATTGCCGGGAGCAGAGGATAGAACACAGTAGACTCCTCTTTAGGTTTTTTTACCTGCTAGTACAACGCTCAGAGGAGGGCTATTACCATTTCCAACCGCGCCGCAAGAAGATCTATGGAGCGTTGGTGACAAACTATGGGTCCACCAACTCCGGGTGGAAGGAGTCTTTTTTCTTCATGCGGGACGCAGAGGGTTGGAAGTGGCGGAAAGGCCCCGAGAGGGAGTTCCACGACGGGGACCCCTGGGGGTCCATGAAAAAGGGGGAGCGGGCCAATGCTGAGAAGTTCCGGGGCGTGAAGATTGACGCTCGGAACATCATCACAGAAGAGAATTTGATTAAGTACGGCCTCGTGTCCGAAGCGCCCTGGAGGTGGAGCGTCGATGAGGACATGTGCGGCTTGTCCAAGAACGCCTTGGTAAATTTCTAACTTCCCTCTGGGTTGTCTTTGTTGATTTCAGAGAGAGGCGAGTGGACGAAGATCATTGACAAGCTCTTGGTACAGGAGAAGGCCCTCAAGGAAGTTCGGAAGAGAAAGCGTGAGGAGGAGGATGTGCTTCTGATCTCTTCCTCCGCGGCTGGAGGTTCCAGCGCTGCAGCCCAGGTGGAGGAGGTTCCCTCCGAGCGGGAATCTAGCGAGAGCGGGGCGCTGGCGCGGAAGCGGCGCAAGATTCGGTTTACCTCCTCCAGCTTGGTTGGCGCCTCTGCCCTCGGGGCTTCGCAAGGAGAGGTCAACCCCAGCTCGCCTCAGGTCTCTGCCTTAGAGGCTCCAGGGCGTGCAGCGCCTCACTCCCTGGGGCTCGGCTCCCCATCGAGGGGCCCCAGCCCTTCTGAGCCGGCACCTCCGGCGCCTTTCCCGAGTCCTGCCCAGGGGCAGGAGGGCGAGGGATCGGAGCGAAGGGCTTCTGGAGCGGACCAGGGCGAGGAGCACGCTGAGGTAAGTGACGCGTGTTGCCAGGTTCCTTGTTAGAATAACTTAGCGTATTGCTGATCGCCTCTTTTGTGCAGGCGTCCCTTCCTACGACTGGCTCTCCCATCCGAGGACTACTGGGGGACGTGGAGACGCAGCTACGTTTCACCAGGGCCCTCCAGCGCCTCGTGGGGGAGTTGCCTCCACTGGAGACAAGGGATGACCTCTTCGCCCATGCGCGCTACTACTCGCTAATGGTGAGCGCCTCTTCTGATATCCTGTTTCAAATGGTCTGCTAGTGTTCTGCGTCTCATATGCATTGCTGACGATGCGTTATGACAGGGGGCCATGATTCCTGGGCTGCTGATGGACACCTGGAGCCAAGAGCGTGCCAGCGTTCCTGAGCTACAGGCTCAGATCCAGCGGCTTACAAATAAGAGGCGCAACTGGAGGAAGCAGCGCCAGAACATGCGCGCCAGCATCCAGTCCTTGGAAATCCAGGTGGATGCCGCGGAGCAGGAGATGGCTGGAGCCCGGGACGAGGTCGAGGCGCTGAAGACGCGACTTGCCTCCGAGGAGGCGGGGAAGGCCGAGCTCCAAGAGGAAGTGAGAGTCCTCAAGGAGCAGCTGGAGCGGGAGCGGTCCGTCAGGTCTGCCGAAGAGGGGAGACTTCAGGCACAACTGCAGGAGTCTGCCCTGGCGCTTTCTTCGGCTGTCGCGGAGAAGTCGGCGGAGGTGGCGCGTGCCAAGCAAGAAGCTGTGGAGGAGTACAAGGCCAGTGAAGCCTTCACAGAAGAGCTGGCGGCGCGTGGGGGCAGAGCCATAGTGGACTCCCTCCGCTCTGTTAAGGATGACCTCCAGCGCCTGCACCCAAGCGTCGACCTGTCAGAGATCCCGAGCCTGGACTGTCTCCGCCTCCTGGACGAGGCCCGCGGCGCTGCAACTCCATAGGCCTAGGGGTAGTTTGTAAATAAAACCGTGTAAAGAAGTTATGTAACGCAGTTGCCTTTAATGAATTTGGCGTTTTTTCCCGAGTATTGTGACGCTTGCTCCTTTCAGCATTTATTTGTTAGTCACGACCCATTCCCTCGTCTTTGTTTTCAACGCTTTCGAAGTAATAGCTTGCTGCCACGCCGTGTACCGATCACTTTTTAGTATTTGAAAGTGTTTCGGCGCTTTTTCGGCTCCTGTTTTAGCGGTATATCTTGAGGCGTGCGCGTTCCGCGCTGCTTTGCGTTGAGGATGACCAGAGTAGCTCATTGTAGGTCGAAACGCGATAGGCCGGTATCTCTGCGCCGCGGTTGGTTCCTCTTGACATTTTAGCGGGTCTTTTCTTTGGGTTTTTTTACGCGCTTGTGTGCCTTAGCGGTGCTTGTTGCCTTGGGTCTCGGTGGCCCACTCGGCGGGAACCTTCGTGCCTCAGGAGGCTTGAGGTCTTTAATGCCTCAGGCGTGCTGAGGTCTTTGTGCCCCCGAGCGTTGGAGGTCTTTTGTGCCCCAGGAGATCTGAGGTCTTTTGTGCCCCAGGAGATCTGAGGTCTTTTGTGCCCCCGAGTGTTGGAGGTCTTTGTGCCCCCGAGTGTTGGAGGTCTTTAGTGCCCCCGAGAGGTGGAGGTCTTTGTGCCCCCGAGAGGTGGAGGTCTTTGGTGCCCCCGAGTGTTGGAGGTCTTTGGTGCCCCCGAGTGTTGGAGGTCTTTGTGCCCCCGAGAGGTGGAGGTCTTTGTGCCCCCGAGAGGTGGAGGTCTTTGGTGCCCCCGAGAGGTGGAGGTCTTTGTGCCCCCGAGAGGTGGAGGTCTTTGTGCCCCCGAGAGGTGGAGGTCTTTGGTGCCCCCGAGAGGTGGAGGTCTTTGTGCCCCCGAGAGGTGGAGGTCTTTGTGCCTTTTTTTTTTTTTTTTTTTTTTTACATATATATTTTAAGACGAGCGTTGCAGAATAAGGGCTACATTTAACCATGTATGTGCAAGGGTACAAGTAGAATACGGTGCGTTAATAGAAGAACTTTTTGAGTACCTCTGCGTTAAAAGTGTGTGGCAGGGTGCGTCCCTCCATATCCTGCAAAATGTACGCGCCCGGATAAGGGATCCCGTTGATGCGGTAGGGGCCTTCCCATTTGGGTGCGAGCTTGCCCGTCTGGTGTTTGGAGAACTTGTTCTGGCGGAGGACCAGATCCCCCACACTGAATTGTCGCGCCCGGACCCTCCGGTTGAAGTAGCGTGCCGCCGCTTGCTTTGCTTTGTGCATATTGGTGAGAGCCCGCATGCGCTTTTCTTCTGCCAGGTCCAAGTCCTCCCCCCGAAGACGATTGTTGTCCAGTTCTTCAAACGCGGCCACTCGACGTGTGTTTACTGCCACTTCGGCAGGAATAACCGCCTCCGACCCGTAGACGAGGGAAAAAGGTGTCGCGTCGGTGGCCGTACGGGGTGTCACGCGATAGGCCCATAGCACGTTGTCCAGCTCGTCGACCCATGACCCTCCTAGTGCGCTCAGCCTTGTACGCAAGCCGTGAAGGAGGGTCCTGTTAGTGACCTCGGTTTGCCCATTTGTTTGAGGGTGCGCTACCGAGGTGAAGCGTTGTTTGATTCGGAGCTCCTGGCACATCTCCTGGAAAGCTTTTCCTCTGAACTGCGTGCCGTTGTCTGAGATAAGGGTGTGGGGGATGCCGAATCGGTACACTATATGCTTCATCACGAACCTGCGGGATGCCTTGTCCGTGATGGTGGCGACTGCCTCAGCTTCCACCCATTTGGAGAAATAATCCACCGCGACGAACAGGAATCGGCGCTGCGCAGAGGCCATCGGGAAGGGCCCTAGTATGTCGATCCCCCATTGGGCGAAGGGCCAGGGTGACATCATACCAGTGAGTTCAGTGGGAGATCCGGTAGGGTGACGCTCGAATGCCTGGCATGCGGGGCAGCTTCGAACCAAGGCTCGCGCGTCGTCCATCATCGTCGGCCAGTAATAACCCTGTCGGAGGGCTATGCGGGAAATCGCCTTGGCTCCCTGGTGACTTCCCGCAATTCCTTCGTGGATTTCGCGCAATACATAATGTGCCTCCTCTGGACCAAGGCAGCGCAAAAGGGGCTGGGATACCCCGCGCCGATAGAGCGTTTCGCCCAATATGGTGTATCTGGCGGCGCGCAACCTGATACGCCGAGCCTCTATGGGGTCGGTGGGGAGGTGATCTCTTTCCAGGTATCTGTGAATAGGAGTCATCCAGTTTTCCTCGTTCTGGGCGCAAAGCACCGCGAGGGGTGTGTACGTCTCGGATATCCTTCGACGCTCGATAAAGCTGAGGGGAGAGTAAGCTTGCCCTGTGGCTGCCTTGCTCAGCAGATCTGCCCAGTGGTTTTGCTCTCTGGGGATCTGGACGATTTTTGCCTCGTCGAACTGTCGGATCACCTCCTTCGCTCTTTCCAAGCAACGCTTCATGTTGTCCCCCTTGGCCTCACACTCTCCATTTATCTGGCCCACCACGAGTTGTGAGTCGCATTTGGCGAGGACTCGCCGTGCCCCGGCTCCTCGCGCTATTAGCAGCCCAGTGATTAGGGCTTCATATTCCGCCTCGTTGTTGGTTGCGGGGAAGGACAGCACGAGACTGTAGGTAAGCGGCGGTCCCTCCGGTGGTACTATGACGCATCCTGCCCCCGCGACACCCCTGGTAGATGACCCGTCAGCGAGCACTTCCCAGACGTCAGCAGGCGGGTGTGCGGTGGCGTCATCTGGCCCGGTGTTCTCTGCGATGAAGTCGGCCAGCGCCTGGGCCTTGATGGCTCCTCGTGGCTCAAAAATGATGTCAAACTCACTGAGCTCGATGGCCCATCGCACCATTCTTCCTGATAACTCAGGCCTGCGGAGGACTTGCCTTAGGGACTGGTTGGTGCGGACAGCAATGGGATGCGCCTGGAAGTAGGGTCTTAGTTTTCGTGCTGCTACGATGACGGCCAAGGTGAACTTTTCCATGGGTAAGTAGCGGCGCTCCGCCGGAATCATGACTTTGCTCACGTAATACACAGGGCGCTGCCTTCCTTCCCGTTCAACGACCAGGGCGGAACTGATCGCAACGTCGCTTACCCCTAGGTAAAGCCTGAGCGTTTCCCCCTGCGTCGGGGTCGCCAGGCACGGGGGAGAGCTGAGGTAGGCCTTGAGTCGAGAGAACGCTTCCTCGCACTCCGCTGTCCAGGCGAAGGCTTTTCCTGCCTTGATCCCCGTGAAGAAGGGGAAACATTTGTCTCCCGCCTTGGAGAGGAAACGGGAGAGTGCCGCGAGCCGGCCCGTGAGGCGCTGAACCTCTTTGATCGTCGAGGGGGATTTCATGTCTTCTATGGCTCTGATTTTTTCGGGGTTCACCTCAATGCCCCTGTGAGTGAGCATGAATCCCAAAAATTTTCCCGACTTCACCCCGAAGGCGCACTTTTCAGGGTTTAGCCGGAGGTTGTAGCGCCTCATCAATTCAAGCGCTGCCCGAAGGTCCCCTTGGTGCGCCGCCGCCCGTTTGGATTTGACGATCATGTCATCGACATATGCCTCCATGGTATTCCCCAGCTGTGCTGCGAATAGGCGGTTGATCAGCCGCTGATATGTTGCTCCCGCGTTTTTAAGGCCGAACGGCATCACGCGGTAACAGTAGACCCCGTCTGCTGCGTAGAACGCCGTTTTTTGCCTGTCTCCCGGATGCATCGCTATCTGGTTGTACCCGGAATAGGCATCCATGAAGCTGAGCAGCTCGTGGCTGGCTGTGGCGTCAACCAGCTGGTCTATGCGGGGCAACGGGTAGGCGTCTTTGGGGCACGCTTTGTTGAGATCTGTGTAGTCCACGCACATCCGCCATCGTCCGTTTGGCTTGCGCACTAGGACAGCGTTTGCGACCCACGTTTGGAAGCGGACCTCCTCGATGAAGTTGGCCGCCAAAAGCCTCGCTACCTCCTCTCGGACGGCCTCTCTTCGTTCTGCCCCCATAGAGCGCCGCTTTTGAATGACGGGGCGGGCGGTCGGGTTGACTGCAAGGCGATGGGTGATGATTGATTGATCGATACCCGGCATGTCTGCAGGCGTCCATGCAAACACGTCAGAATATTCTTGCAATAACGCAATTAAGCTTCGCTTACTGGGGTTGTCCAATTCTGCGCCGATCCGGACGCTCCTCGTCGGCGTCAGGAAGACTTCCTCCAGTTCACCCACCGGGGCAGGTCGCTCGCATCCATCGCGAGGGTCAGGCTCAATCTGCAGTGCGGGGCGAGCCCGGGTCTCCTTCAGGGTTGCCAGATGGCAACGCTTCGCCACCTGGTGGTTCCCTCGCACGCTTCCTGTGCCATTGCCGGTAGGGAATTTAACCATTTGATGGTAGGTGGATGGTATGGCTCGGAGAGCATTCAGCGCGGGGCGCCCCATGATCGCGTTATAGGCGGACTGGATGTCTACTACCAGGAGAGTGGTCATGCAACTTGACGTCTTGTTGCCGTCGCCTAAGGAGAAAGGTAGGGCGATGGTCCCCTTTGGGTACACCGTTCCCCCATTGAAACCTATCAACGGTGTATCCGCCGGGGAGAGGTCAGCGTCGGTGAAGCCCATCTTCCTGAACGCATCGTAGTACAGGACGTCAGCCGAGCTCCCATTATCAACGAGGATCCGCCGCACCTCGAATCCCCCGATGTCGGCCGTAATCACCAATGCTTCGTCTCGCGCTGAGGGAGGTACGGGCGCGGCGTCTTCGTCTGTGAACGTGATCGAGTAATTTCGGTCTAGCTCCAGGCACTGCATCTCGTTCGCGGGGCGCTTGCTTCCGGAGGAACGCTCGCCGGTGATCACGTGTATCGTTCCTCGACGCTCCCGGGGTGAGGGGGCTCTGGCCGCCGGCCTCTCATTCTCCCGCCTGTCCGCCAGCGTGTTTCCGGCCTCCGGGTCTCGTCGCCACGTGTTTTTGGCGGGCGGTCGCTGTACGTACTCTTGCAGATGTCCCCTTTGGACCAGCCGTTCTATTTCAGCCCTCAACTGGCGGCAGTCTTCAGTGTCGTGGCCCGACGCCCGGTGATATCGGCAATATCGGTCCGCGTCCGGTCCCAACGTTTCTTTGGTGGTGCGAGGGGCTCTGATCAAGCGTCGCTTCTCCCCTTCCGCAAGGACAACAGCGCGCGGGGCCAACAGTGGGGTGTACTTCTCTCGTTTGTTGTCCCGTCCCCGCTCTTCTCGCCGATCGGTAGGGGCTTCTTTTCGCTTGGTGTCCTTGCGCCTCCAGTCGGCCTCCTCGATCGTCATGAAGCGTTGAGCCCGCGCCGCCAGATCGGCAAAGTCGCTGGGGGGGTCGATGATCAGGTTTTTTGCGAACTCCTCATCCCTCAGGCCGCGCTGAAATGCGGCCATTTTTTCTCGCGGGGTCAGATCATCCACTTCGGCCGCCACTCTAACAAATCGCTCGTACCAATGGCGAAGGGATTCCCGGTCCCGTTGCTGCATTCCGAAAAGTTCCATGGGGGTACGCTTGATCCGAAGCGACCCTGCGAAGCGCTCTAAAAACTTTTCTTTTAGTGAGGCGAAGTGGGAGATGGACCCGGGTTCTAACGAGTAAAACCAGTCCGCTGCGAGGCCCTTCAACGTCCCTGGAAACAGGAGGCACTGAATTTCGTCCGTGGCCCCTCTCCCTAGGAGGGAGTTGACATGGGCGCGCAAGTGGTCGCGGGGATCGGTCTTTCCATCATACGCGTCGATTTGCGGAGCCTTGAACCTCGGAGGTAAGGTGACCGCCTGGATTTCGGCGGAAAAGGGGCTGGCGACATCCTCTTCAACGGCCGGGAGCCCATACCGGCGGCGGTTGTTGGCTTCGAGGGCTCTGGCCACGCGGTCCTCGACTAGTTTATGCACTTCCCTCATGGTCATGCTAGTGTTTGCTTGGGAAACGTTGTCCCCTGAAGGGGTAGGCGTCAAACGCGAGCTTGCGGCCGCCGCGGGGGGAGGGGGTGCACGTGGCGCTCCCGAGGTGTCCCCGGCGCCTTCCTGGCGCCCATTTAGATGACGAGATAGCGCGGCATCCACTAGGGTGGTGACCCGGCGCTCGACAAATTGCTCCACTGCCTGGCGGGTCCGAATAGGGAGGGCTGCTAAGAGCTCGTCCTGGTTGGGATCGGGACGCGGGGGGCCTTCGGGGGTGTTTTCGGTGGGCGGGAGATTTTGGGGAAATGCCTGCTGGTCACGTGTGGAACTGGTTGCTCTGCGATTGCTACGAGTGCGAGCCATGACTTTTAGTCCGTGTTTCCCACAGACGGCGCCAATGTTAAGATCGGAAAATGGTAGGAGGAATGAATAAGAGCAGGAGTTATGAATGTTGTCTTATTGCCTTTATTCCGGGTGTACAGGTCCCATTTATATAGGGACGGAGGGGACACAAACATTTAATACGCATTAAATACACGTCGTGTGCCTTGTAGGGGAAGCGACTTCTGCTGTACGGAAGATGTCAGACTGGGGCGAGTCAGGCGGTGTCAGTCGTACGGAAACGCCGCTGGCGGTATGGGCGCCACCCGGTCTGGCGCACAGCCGCGCCTAAGCGCCGGTCCAGCGGTTTGGGCCTACTTCCTGGGCCTTCATCTGAGCAGGGCTTCCCTGAGGGGAGGGCCTTGGGCCCGGCCCCTACACCAATGATTGTCCTGAGCGCGAAGCTATGTCCTCTAGGAATCGAGGGCACCTTTTTCGCCCTGCTGATGAGCATCGACAGTCTCGGGCAACTAACCTCGAAGTGGGGTGGTGGGATGATCCTTCGCTCCATGGGCGTGACCAGGACCGACTTCCAAAACCTCTGGTTGGTCATTCTGGTGAGGAATGCTCTGAGGTTTGCGACTCTCGGGCTCATCTTTCTGGTCCCTGATGCCAAGCAATCCGATGTCTTAGTCCCTGCTGATCTTCTGGGTAAGAGTTCGAGTTCGCGCAGTGGCAGCGAAGAAGAAGAAGAGGAAGAAGTAGCAGGTTTGCAGCTCATGCCCATGAGTGAGAAGGGCGTGTCTAATGCTTGATGATGCTGTTGAAGAGATTTGAAATCAACGTAATGAGAAGTGTGGACCAAATCAACAGGAGACTGGTAGGACCTGAGCATACTGGTTCGGGATTAAAACGGGCACTTGTTGCAGGACAGGAATGCTCGATGTTCAGACATCCCACATTCGGATCTCGGCTTGACATTCTGTTGCAGCAATTGCATTGAGCAAAGAAGTAGTAATAAGAGAACAAAACGTAAGGAGACCAAGTAAGTTGTTCGATCCATCTGTTCGTATTTGTTGCAGATCAGACTGTACCACAGTTTTCTATCATACAAGGTCCCAAATTCGTACGTCAATGGAGACGGAAAACAAGTGACAGAGGAATTGGTACAATTAGAGCAGGTTTTGAGATTCCAACTCCATGTGACTCTCGTGCTCTTCGATGCAAGTACCTCTTGCTCGCGAGTTTCCTGATATTCCGATTATCTCGAACAGACACCGACTTCACTTTCAGTCATGTACATGTACATGAGCTTATAGTTCATGAGCAATTTATAAGGATGTGACTTTGATTCTCCTTAATCAAGTAAGATGGTAATCCTTGGTAAGAGTACTTACACACGTACTTATACGTGAACTTAGCTCGAATCAATGGATTTATAATGTGTTGGAAACAGACATTTTATGTTCTGAGTGATAATTAAGTCAAACAAGTACTAATAGGATTTATAATCAACCATTCACTTGAATGACTCGTCCATCCAAGCATGGATAACGCCGACTCAGACAATGCTATCAACGATTCTTTTTGCGTCTTCCCCCAAAGCAAAACAGGTGATGAAATTCACCCGCAGAGCCCAGAAACCAGATTACATTGGAAACGGCTCGAGATCGATGCTGGCAGAAGCCAAGAAGAGACCCGAAAACAACCATCACTGGCAATGTAGAGCCAAGCAGGCATTCAACCGGGACAAGGAAAGCCAAGAGGAAAACCTCTGAGACCAGAGATCCCATCAGCTGGAGCAGTAGATTTATCAGAATGTTTTCCTGTACATGACTGGGGAGAGCCCCTAGTGAGAATAAAGGATATAAATCAGCGAATCCTGGGCCGATCATCCCGGTCTTTCCTAACCAGAATTTTCCACCCGGTAAACTCAGGTTTGAAATGCACTAGAGAAATGGATATCGTCCATGGGAATTCAATTTTGGTCGAAACCTTTACCAGAGATCCAAATCTGCGATGTGCCTCTGAATGAGATTTATCCATTCAGGGAAAATGGCTGGCAGAGAACTCCGACTTTTCGAACCCAAGAAGGGCCCTCTCTGATTCCAGCAAAAGCATGGCTTTCCTGCGATGGGTCTTTTGCTTTGTCTGCATGCTCCCGAAGTAACTTAGGCCGGGAATTTTTCGGAATGATAAAAAGGGATTCCTCTTAAATTAGCAGCACCCGACCACAGGTAGAAACGCATCCCGCTGTGAAGAAATGGGTATGCAACTGAGCTCCTCGTTCGCCTTGTAGTAAAGCATCTTCTGCACATAGAAGACCATGTAACACTGAGAAGCCCTAACGGTCTTCTCGTCGACCTCAGTCACCCACGAATCATCGCACTTATACCACTGATTCCTCAACCGAATGAAGGTCACGTAGTGACCTGACTCGAGCATCCCCGAGTGAGTGATCATTGCGAATATCTCAAACTCCGAGGAGATTTCCGATTCATCTCCTTCGAAGGAGAAGATTCGGTTCCCAAACCGCTTCCTAACGATAGAGGAGGACAGGTATGGGTCCATGTCCAAGGAGAATGGGAACTGCAAGTACCAGTCAATCTTCCTCGAAGCCTTCCTCACAATAGAGTGCTCGAACCGCTTAATGTGCAAGCACAGTACTAAGGGAAGTCTTCGGATTGAGAGCTGCTTCACCGAGTCCTGCATCTCCTGGCAGTTCTGGCAGTGGAGCTTCTGGTCCGGCCCGAGCTTCTCAGGCCTCGTGAACAGGTCCAGACACCCAATGAGGGTCGAAGTGGAGTTGGCAGAACTATTGCCACTCGACTTGTTGGCTTTGTTCGGTGAGTAACCTGGGAAAGAATTGCTCGTGTCCAGATGGAGAGAAATGTCCATGCAAGGATCGTAAGTTGTGGAAGTGAATCCGCAGGACATGCAAGTGACATCCGATCTCAATAGCCCAGAGAAAACCCGATGAGCTATGCACTGACAATCTCTTCCATCTGCATTGAAAATTCAACTCAAACAATAATAGAAAAGACTCAAGTATGTATGCAGAAAGGCATTGCCCTTCTGTTCAATTCTCAGAGCCATGAAGATCAATAAATGGTGGAATTTCTTACCTTTGTTTAGGCCTTTTCCTTTGCCCTCTTTCTCATGGATTCCATCCAACAAAGATATGAAGAATTCATGAGCATCCTGTTGCTCGTAACTAGCCAGATTCGCTGAATGCTGCCACCAACTTCAATATAAAGAAGGAACACATCTTTAGTTAATGATTCCTAAAGTACCAGAGGAAGGACTTTGTAAGAACAGAATTAAAAGTTGGATCCCAAAAGCATATGAAAGAAACATATTTCGCCCAAAGAAACAGATAATCCATTCTAGTTCTAAGGAATCATTTTGAACAAGGATATGTCTTGCCTGTAACGGATATACCACATGACATATGACACAGACCGACGAGTGTTAACATGTCGGTTACAGTTACAAATACCGGACAGATTACAAACATTATGCTGATGCGTTAAACCTGATTGTGGCATATGCCACGTGAAACACCCGTTAAACACAAACTCTCTCTTTGAATACAAAACCCAACTGAGGAATCCTTTAGTTCTCAACAGCATTAATAGCAATACCTCCGCATATAAGCAGATCAACTATTGAAAGGCATGAGAAGACAGCAAAAGCATAAGATGCATAGTTCATCTCATCATAAAATCTCCAGTTTTCTAAATCCGTTTCTCTGTTGGTTAAGGAAAATAGTAGCTAAATGATGACAATCAAAACCAGCATATAACTCAAACCACTGAGACTTCTAAATAGCAATTGGCTCGCCAAATCAAATCCTAAAGCTAAAGCACTTGGACAATCTAGAAAAGATTGCTCCACCTGTAAAGAAACTGAGCAGGGCTGAAAGGGCTTCGATCACCCGAAAACACTGCTGAGAAAATGACATCAATATTGCAAAGCAAACAGAAATGATCTGCTGAAACCTTCCGGCAGACCTCTCGGTTATGCTTATCATTGAGGAAGTAATTCCTCAGAGGAGGGGCGTGCAAGAGAACTTGCAAAATGGAGTTCATAAAGCAAGTGTTCCCCAGATTGTTCAGTCCCCTCAACCCCAAGGGATAGCAAGACTTAGCCCTTTGATAACCCGGACGGATCGGTTGCTTCGAGACTGAGAAATCTGAATCCAAACCCGAAACCAGCCTCCTCCTCTTACTAGACCTCTCTGAGATGATACCAATCCCCTCGAACCCATTCCTTCCCCTTGGCATCACCTCCCTGATGTATCTACACATCACGGCCCGATCGAAGTCGGGATCGTAGACCTGATCCCGGCAGGTCACGCAATAGAGCTCGGCCCTCTCGATGTCCACCGCGATCTCGTGCCCGAGGCTAGATCGGGTGTGGGAGAGGGTGTGATCTAAGCAAGAAAGCGAGCTGCAACTGAGGCAAAGGTAGAGACTTTGGTGGAACCCACTACAGGAAGAGCAATTGGATGCCTTCGAATCGGACTTAAGAATGGTTAGCTTCCCGCTGGGGGAGATTCTGAGGGATTCCTGGAGGGAGTTGTAGCCGCCGAGGCCGTTCTTGACCTTGTAGCTGGCGAGGTGGCTGCAGGGCGGCGGGATGGTGGACGGGGACTTCACCGAAGACATGCTTATCGGAAAGAATTGAATCAACGAATGACCAGAGGATCAGGCGACAGCCCCCTGAGATGGGTTCCCTCTGGAATCGGATAAAAAAACCCAAATGAAAATAAGAAAAGGGAAGAAGACAAGGTAGTGGGTGGAATGGAATCAGTGCTGCGATCAGAGCCAAATGGAGATCTGATGAGTGAGGGAGGAGGGCAAGAACAGGATTCAATGCCTCTCTCACAGTAGGGGAAGATGCATGAATTACTTACTGGAGAAGGGAGAAGAAAGCTATTTTCTGTTTTTGTTAATCCACTCATTTTCAGAATCGATTTAGATATGTGAATCACCGTTCAGATATTAATCTTAAAATTTATTTTAAAAAATTATAAAAATTTTACTTATGACGCTGAATATTTACTCAAATTCTTCTATTTCACTCTTTGGTGAACTCGATTTAGCTAGAAACTTAATATAAAATAAAAAGATATTGAATCATTTCGACCAGAGGAGTTCTCCCATGGACCAAGACTTTATAAGGGGGCAATGGTCTGATTTTTCTGCCATGGCTGGGCATGGTGGAAAGGTCCTTGGAAAATTTTTATTATCTTGGGGGTTTTTTTTTCCTGAAATTAAATGTATTGGAGAAATCTCAGCCGTCCACTGAAGTTCCCTGGACAATCCCGATGAGGATAAATTTGCACTCGTGCCACGATCTGGGCTAGGGACTTGGAATCTTTTCAAGTCGCACTTCAGTGGAGCGGCAGGTCAAAATGGAGCTATTTTCCATCAACGGCTAACAATTATTTATGAATTCCTTCGACAGACACCGACTTTTTAAATTATAGTCTCTGGTAATACTGAATCGGTATTAGCATTAATTATTCAGTTAGTTCATCGAATATGTTTGCAATGTTTAACATGGTTGTCAAACTTCAATTACTGCCCTCATTTTATTTATTAAAAAAATAACAAATATTAATGAATTCATTAAAAAAATAAAGACAAATATTTAGGTTGTGTTTTTCTTTCTTCTTTTGAGAAAAAGTAAATGCATCTATAATAAACTGAGTCACTGCCAGTTCAGCTACAATCAGACCTTACATAAAAAAAAGGGAAGCATTGGAAGCTCGTTCTGAGCTGAACCGATCCGACTTGAACTTTATTAGCCAGTTCGACCGGGAAAGAACTGTGGTACACGGAGAGGCTTATTTATTCCTCTCTTCCTCTTCTTTTTCGGGTCATCTCCCAATTCTCCAGTGCATAAGCATCACTCATTTCCAACACCAGTAAAGTCCCTTTCACCTGCTTCCCCAGTCAAAAGCATGCGCAGATTCCTTCATGTGGCATCATTATGTTAGTAGGAAAAGGCAACTATATGGCACAACAGAAGAACATACGGAGCCAAATTCAGCGATATCGGTCACGATCTGTTAGTCGACATGGAAGACAACAGCATAGTCAGGCAAGGCATGATTGACAAGAGCTCGTGAGAGGACAACGTGAACTCATCATCATTGGTCTGCAGGCACACAGCCAAACATTTTCATGGCACTTGCGTCCAGTGTGGCAGACTGAGGTTTTACAGATCCCAGGCTGTTCCTCCAAAAGCAAAAAGAAAAGGGCAGAATGATGCTTCTCTCGATAAACATGTGTGGCCAATGTGATGAGATCCAAAGCAGATCTGCTGACTAGTGACTACTGTCTAAAGTTGAATAAAGAAATAAAAACATGTTTATAATTATCTATTGCAAGAGCTGCTGTCACACGTCCCCTTGCTTTATCCATCCAGTTTGTCAATACCTTTTCGGCAACAGATCCCAACAAAACACAGGTTTAGACACAACCAGTAAGAACAGAATTCTGCAGATCGTGTCAATCAAAAAATGATGAATCTGTTAGTAATAGAAAAGGCGAACCAGTGGAACATGCCTTTGTGAGACAAATGAAGGGACCGAGAGAGCTGAAAAGGTCCTGGCCTTGGAGGTTCATCGAGCAGGTGATTCGCAGGTTGAGACAACCTGCCATTCTGATCATGATCGAACGTCGAGGGAAACAGGTCAATAAGTGGTGCATCCATTCTGGGAGGTGCCTCAAGCACGTTGATTCTGTCCACAAAGATAAAGATTGCTCAGATCCCTCACTGCAACTCAGAATCATACATTAGACATGCCAATGCAATTCATCTCGACTTATTAATATCAAGATACCACAACATGGGAATAACTTACCATGAACGCTAACGAATAGTAATCACTTCCGTGAGGTTTAAGGGTATGGTCAAACATCTTCAGTTTTTGCATGCGTAAATTAACAAATGGGAGCTACGTGTCTCACAGATCGTTACAATGGAGGAAAATACTTCTACTCTGGGCTCACAGGCAAATGAGCCAAACAGAGACTGAGAACCACATATGTAAGGCAGGGGACCTACCTATACCCTGCAGATACATCCTTCCACCTCATAGCATCATGCTTGCCACAGGAAAAAGGATTGTCAACAGGGTAGTTGACAAGAAAACTGCTTGTGCAAACAGGTCTCACTATATCCTCAACAACGATCCGGATTCATAGGGAACCTTGACTAGAGCGAGCCCAGAAGGAAAAAACCCATTCAGCAAAAAACTCTAGTCTTTACCATATAAATCTCGATCTGCAGAGCAATTTATAGCCTCACCTCACCAGATTCACCATCCCCACAAGGTACTTTATTTACATCCTTAGACATGTAAGTCCAATTGAACAAGCAAATGCAGATGATCAGGTTCACTGTCGGATCAATCCAAAGCAATTATGTTGCTCTCTTCCTTCTTCGCAAATTCTATAACCAACATTCACTGGTACCAACACCCTTCCAGCCATAAGAACTATCCAAGTCCGAATGCAGTAAAAGATGCAGCGTTATTGAAGTATTTCGCATCACAGCAGAAGGCATCAAATCATACGGAGATACACAATTGTGCGTGACCCAAAGCGGATTAGGTCTAACTAAGAGGAAACGCAGCCAAAGACAGGTTGCTCAGATTCGACCTTCATTTCCCAGTCTACGTGGACTCCAATCTCTTCCTCGGGGAGCCGTCGAGGCGGGCGATGAGATGACGCCGTCCTCTTTCTTCCTCATCTTGGCCAGGGCTCCGCTGGCATCCTTTCCCGGAAACACGGCCTACGCGCCGCAGGGGCCGGACTTGCCAGCGGTGACGTCGAACACGCAGCCGTCCATGGCCACTTGGATGGGCTTCGACTCTTCCGGGCCGTTGCAGAGGTTGATGGAGTGAGGTATAGCATAGGCGAGTTCAGAATGAGGGAGTAAAGGAAGAGCAAGGTAATAAATACAGAGAATAGCAGCAAGGGTGCTTAATTTCATTTTGTTATATTTAAGTCCCTTCACTCTGGATTTTATCTAATCAAGTCCCTGAAGTTGAAGGACTACAGGTTGGTGAAAGGAAATTAACCAACAACGATAGTCCTAGTCCCCTTATTCTACAAAAAAAGGATTAAAAAATCTTCTCCGAGGAAAAGGAAGATCACAATACAAACAGTTTTCCATTCAATAGGAAACGTGTACACGCATATGCATACTCTATGCTTTATATCCCGGGATTGCAGGGACGGATCCATAAATCTCATTCAGAAAATGAAAATTCATAAAAAAAATTTAATAAGATAAATTCAAGAGGTGAAATAGGATAATTAAAATATTATAAAATTAAATGAAATTTATATGATATATTAAGTAATTTCTCGAATCCACGGGGCATGATCGTCCCCTATTCCTCCTAAATCCATCGCTCATCGTAGTCCGATTTGTTAAGACTTGTAACCGAGTTGTGAAAAACCATAATTATATGCATAAAAAAAATTAAATTGGCAGACAGTGATGTATTGTCACTTATGTTCATAAAATTTTCTTTGCATTCTCTGATGTGAAGAAATCTCCCTATTAAATATGCCAAATCCATGTGCACAGGGAGCTGCATGGTGTCAATGCTAAGGCTTTGTTTGAATTGAGGGATTCGGAGGGATAGTACAATATCTTATTTTGATAAATTATTATGAGGAATTTAGAGGGATCATAGAGTTGCATGATGTCAACGCTAAGGTTTTGTTTGGATTGAGGGATGCGGATGGATGCGAAGGGATAATACAATCCCTTATTTAAGTAAATTATTATGAGAAATTTGGAGGAATTTGAAGAGATTCACAATCCCTCCAAATTCCTCAATTCAAACGGTGCAAATGGGATGGATGGAATGGATCCAAGTTAAGTCCATTACTTCATGTGCAAAACAGATGTATAGATAATCTCACAAAGGGCTACGCGCCTAAGAGAAAATCCAGCTTCTGACCTTTAGACGTAGTTCCTATCTGGGTTAACCAAGACAAGTTAGTTAAGATGCTTTGGTGTTAACTCCCTTAAGGAAGATCTGTAGTCTTGTGACTGGAAAAAGAAAGGAAGAAAAGT
Organism: Lagerstroemia speciosa; assembly: GCA_037672795.1. Lineage (NCBI taxonomy): Eukaryota > Viridiplantae > Streptophyta > Magnoliopsida > Myrtales > Lythraceae > Lagerstroemia > Lagerstroemia speciosa. The sequence goes on along the minus strand of CM075309.1, from coordinate 3,619,407 downwards.
CATGATTGCAACCAGCCTAAGTTTTTTGAAAGGGAATGAACGCCTTGTCATCTTCTTAAGCATCTCGAGTTCAAACATTATGAATGGAGAAAATCCACAATTGTGAAAGTTAAATCAACCCTGGTCAAACCTTGGAATCATGACCTATTAGCTAACAAGCGCATACCCGAAGGAAAATGACAATGGGAGAGTTTTGCCACGTGACATACCGATCCAACTCGATCCTAAACTCAATATTACTCATTGACGTGCACACTAGGAATAAAACGGGGCGGGTCCAGCCGCAGGCACGATTGGAGATCTATCCAAACTTAAAAAGAACTTCACCATAAAGAGACATGGAGAACATTTTCCAATCATGGTTCTAACCGAGCTTCCTCGAAAAATTTTGCAGAAAATGACTATCAAACATCCGAAGGTGGCCCACATGAAGAGTGACAGCATAATGTACGCAACTGTCACCTGCACTGGGGAGAAAATAATATACCCAGTCCCCGACTCCAGCCAGCAAAATCGCGTTTTGTTAATAATCTCTGCCTGCAAAGTGTCCCCTTGTTGATCAAGAAAACAAGCCACAGTGAATATGTTCCTCAATGCCCTTCCTTGCTGGAGACGTTTGATGAATCACCGAGAAGTACAAATATTAATGCAGGGGGATCCCTCCACCTGAATACTCAACCTCCTGAAAGCGATATAACACTTGCCATCAGTCACTCGATCAAGTGCTATCTACCAGATTGACTGAATCTGATTCAAGTGAAGATTTGAGGGGAAACATGACAGCGTAAGTTTGCATGTGGAAGTTT
>CM075309.1:3588788-3618101 GCA_037672795.1 Lagerstroemia speciosa | reverse complement strand
GCACAGCCGCGCCTAAGCGCCGGTCCAGCGGTTTGGGCCTACTTCCTGGGCCTTCATCTGCGCAGGGCTTCCCTGAGGGGAGGGCCTTGGGCCCGGCCCATACACCAATGATTGTCCTGAGCGCGAAGCTATGTCCTCTAGGAATTGAGGGCACCTTTTTCGCCCTGCTGATGAGCATCGACAGTCTCGGGCAACTAACCTCGAAGTGGGGTGGTGGGATGATCCTTCGCTCCATGGGCGTGACCAGGACCGACTTCCAAAACCTCTGGTTGGTCATTCTGGTGAGGAATGCTCTGAGGTTTGCGACTCTCGGGCTCATCTTTCTGGTCCCTGATGCCAAGCAATCCGATGTCTTAGTCCCTGCTGATCTTCTGGGTAAGAGTTCGAGTTCGGGCAGTGGCAGCGAAGAAGAAGAAGAGGAAGAAGTAGCAGGTTTGCAGCTCATGCCCATGAGTGAGAAGGGCGTGTCTAATGCTTGATGATGCTGTTGAAGAGAATTGAAATCAACGTAATGAGATGTGTGGACCAAATCAACAGGAGACTGGTAGGACCTGAGCATACTGGTTAGGGATTAAAACGGGCACTTGTTGCGGGACAGGAATGCTCGATGTTCAGACATCCCACATTCGGGTCTCGGCTTGACATTTTGTTGCAGCAATTGCATTGAGCAAAGAAGTAGTAATAAGAGAACAAAACGTAAGGAGACCAAGTAAGTTGTTCGATCCATCTGTTCGTATTTGTTGCAGATCAGACTGTACCACAGTTTTCTATCATACAAGGTCCCAAATTCGTACGTCAATGGAGACGGAAAACAAGTGACAGAGGAATTTGTACAATTAGAGCAGGTTTTGAGATTCCAACTCCATGTGTCTCTCGTGCTCTTCGGTGCAAGTACCTCTTTTGCTCACGAGTTTCCAGATATTCCGATTATCTCGAACAGACACCGACTTCACTTTCAGTCATGTACATGTACATGAGCTTATAGTTCATGAGCAATTTATAAGGATGTGACTTTGATTCTCCTTAATCAAGTAAGATGGTAATCCTTGGTAAGAGTACTTACACACGTACTTATACGTGAACTTAGCTCGAATCAATGGATTTATAATGTGTTGGAAACAGACACTTTATGTTCTGAGTGATAATTAAGTCAAACAAGTACTAATAGGATTTATAATCAACCATTCACTTGAATGACTCGTCCATCCAAGCATGGATAACGCCGACTCAGACAATGCTATCAACGATTCTTTTTCGTCTTCCCCCAAAGCAAAACAGGTGATGAAATTCACCCGCAGAGCCCAGAAACCAGATTACATTGGAAACGGCTCGAGATCGATGCTGGCAGAAGCCAAGAAGAGACCCGAAAACAACCATCACTGGCAATGTAGAGCCAAGCAGGCATTCAACCGGGACAAGGAAAGCCAAGAGAAAAACCTCTGAGACCAGAGATCCCATCAGCTGGAGCAGTAGATTTATCAGAATGTTTTCCTGTACATGACTGGGGAGAGCCCCTAGTGAGAATAAAGGATATAAATCAGCGAATCCTGGGCCGATCATCCCGGTCTTTCCTAACCAGAATTTTCCACCCAGTAAAGTCAGGTTTGAAATGCACTAGAGAAATGGATATCGTCCATGGGAATTCAATTTAGGTCGAAACCTTTACCGGAGATCCAAATCTGCGATGTGCCTCTGAATGAGATTTATCCATTCAGGGAAAATGGCTGGCAGAGAACTCCGACTTTTCGAACCCAAGAAGGGCCCTCTCTGATTCCAGCAAAAGCATGGCTTTCCTGCGATGGGTCTTTTGCTTTGTCTGCAAGCTCCCGAAGTAACTTAGGCCGGGAATTTTTCGGAATGATAAAAAGGGATTCCTCTTAAATTAGCAGCACCCGACCACAGGAAGAAACGCATCCCGCTGTGAAGAAATGGGGATGCAACTGAGCTCCTCGTTCGCCTTGTAGTAAAGCATCTTCTGCACATAGAAGACCATGTAACACTGAGAAGCCCTAACGGTCTTCTCGTCGACCTCAGTCACCCACGAATCATCGCACTTATACCACTGATTCCTCAACCGAATGAAGGTCACGTAGTGACCTGACTCGAGCATCCCCGAGTGAGTGATCATTGCGAATATCTCAAACTCCGAGGAGATTTCCGATTCATCTCCTTCGAAGGAGAAGATTCGGTTCCCAAACCGCTTCCTAACGATAGAGGAGGACAGGTATGGGTCCATGTCCAAGGAGAATGGGAACTGCAAGTACCAGTCAATCTTCCTCGAAGCCTTCCTCACAATAGAGTGCTCGAACCGCTTAATGTGCAAGCACAGTACTAAGGGAAGTCTTCGGATTGAGAGCTGCTTCACCGAGTCCTGCATCTCCTGGCAGTTCTGGCAGTGGAGCTTCTGGTCCGGCCCGAGCTTCTCAGGCCTCGTGAACAGGTCCAGACACCCAATGAGGGTCGAAGTGGAGTTGGCAGAACTATTGCCACTCGACTTGTTGGCTTTGTTCGGTGAGTAACCTGGGAAAGAATTGCTCGTGTCCAGATGGAGAGAAATGTCCATGCAAGGATCGTAAGTTGTGGAAGTGAATCCGCAGGACATGCAAGTGACATCCGATCTCAATAGCCCAGAGAAAACCCGATGAGCTATGCACTGACAATCTCTTCCATCTGCATTGAAAATTCAACTCAAACAATAATAGAAAAGACTCAAGTATGTATGCAGAAAGGCATTGCCCTTCTGTTCAATTCTCAGAGCCATGAAGATCAATAAATGGTGGAATTTCTTACCTTTGTTTAGGCCTTTCCTTTGCCCTCTTTCTCATGGATTCCATCCAACAAAGATATGAAGAATTCATGAGCATCCTGTTGCTCGTAACTAGCCAGATTCGCTGAATGCTGCCACCAACTTCAATATAAAGAAGGAACACATCTTTAGTTAATGATTCCTAAAGTACCAGAGGAAGGACTTTGTAAGAGCAGAATTAAAAGTTGGATCCCAAAAGCATATGAAAGAAACATATTTCGCCCAAGGAAACAGATAATCCATTCTAGTTCTAAGGAATCCTTTTGAACAAGGATATGTCTTGCTTGTAACGGATATACCACATGACATATGACACAGACCGACGAGTGTTAACATGTCGGTTACAGTTACAAATACCGGACAGATTACAAACATTATGCTGATGCGTTAAACCTGATTGTGGCATATGCCACGTGAAACACCCGTTAAACACAAAAACTCTCTCTTTGAATACAAAACCCAACTAAGGAATCCTTTAGTTCTCAACAGCATTAATAGCAATACCTCCGCATATAAGCAGATCAACTATTGAAAGGCATGAGAAGACAGCAAAAGCATAAGATGCATAGTTCATCTCATCATAAAATCTCCAGTTTTCTAAATCCGTTTCTCTGTTGGTTAAGGAAAATAGTAGCTAAATGATGACAATCAAAACCAGCATATAACTCAAACCTCTGAGACTTCTAAATAGCAATTGGCTCGCCAAATCAAATCCTAAAGCTAAAGCACTTGGACAATCTAGAAAAGATTGCTCCACCTGTAAAGAAACTGAGCAGGGCTGAAAGGGCTTCGATCACCCGAAAACACTGCTGAGAAAATGACATCAATATTGCAAAGCAAACAGAAATGATCTGCTGAAACCTTCCGGCAGACCTCTCGGTTATGCTTATCATTGAGGAAGTAATTCCTCAGAGGAGGGGCGTGCAAGAGAACTTGCAAAATGGAGTTCATAAAGCAAGTGTTCCCCAGATTGTTCAGTCCCCTCAACCCCAAGGGATAGCAAGACTTAGCCCTTTGATAACCCGGACGGATCGGTTGCTTCGAGACTGAGAAATCTGAATCCAAACCCGAAACCAGCCTCCTCCTCTTACTAGACCTCTCTGAGATGATACCAATCCCCTCGAACCCATTCCTTCCCCTTGGCATCACCTCCCTGATGTATCTACACATCACGGCCCGATCGAAGTCGGGATCGTAGACCTGATCCCGGCAGGTCACGCAATAGAGCTCGGCCCTCTCGATGTCCACCGCGATCTCGTGCCCGAGGCTAGATCGGGTATGGGAGAGGGTGTGATCTAAGCAAGAAAGCGAGCTGCAACTGAGGCAAAGGTAGAGACTTTGGTGGAACCCACTACAGGAAGAGCATCTGGATGCCTTCGAATCGGGCTTAAGAATGGTTAGCTTCCCGCTGGGGGCGATTCTGAGGGATTCCTGGAGGGAGTTGTAGCCGCCGAGGCCGTTCTTGACCTTGTAGCTGGCGAGGTGGCTGCAGGGCGGCGGGATGGTGGACGGGGACTTCACCGAAGACATGCTTATCGGAAAGAATTGAATCAACGAATGACCAGAGGATCAGGCGACAGCCCCCTGAGATGGGTTCCCTCTGGAATCGGATAAAAAAACCCAAATGAAAATAAGAAAAGGGAAGAAGACAAGGTAGTGGGTGGAATGGAATCAGTGCTGCGATCAGAGCCAAATGGAGATCTGATGAGTGAGGGAGGAGGGCAAGAACAGGATTCAATGCCTCTCTCACAGTAGGGAAAGATGCATGAATTACTTACTGGAGAAGGGAGAAGAAAGCTATTTTCTGTTTTGTTAATCCACTCATTTTCAGAATCGATTTAGATATGTGAATCACCGTTCAGATATTAATATTAAAATTTACTTTAAAAAATTATAAAAATTTTACTTATGACGCTGAATATTTACTCAAATTCTTCTATTTCACTGTTTGGTGAACTCGATTTAGCTAGAAACTTAATATAAAATAAAAAGATATTGAATCATTTTAACCGGAAGAGTTCTCCCATGGACGAAGACTTTATAAGGGGGCAATGGTCTGATTTTTCTGCCATGGCTGGGCATGGTGGAAAGGTCCTTGGAAAATTTTTATTATCTTGGGGGTTTTTTTTTTTCCTGAAATTAAATGTATTGGAGAAATCTCAGCCGTCCACTGAAGTTCCCTGGACAATCCCGATGAGGATAAATTTGCACTCGTGCCACGATCTGGGCTAGGGACTGGGAATCTTTTCAAGTCGTACTTCAGTGGAGCGGCAGGTCAAAATGGAGCTATTTTCAATCAACGGCTAACAATTACTTATAAATTCCTTTGACAAATACCGACTTTTTAAATTATAATCTCTAGTGATGCTGAATCAGTATTAGCATTTATTATTCAGTTAATTTATCGAAAATGTTCGCAGTGCTTAACATGGTTGTCAAACTTCAATTACTGCCCTCATTTTATTTATTAAAAAACAAATATTAATGAATTCATTAAAAAAATAAAAACAAATATTTAGGTTGGGTTTTTCTTTCTTCTTTTGAGAAAAAGTAAATGCATCTATAATAAACTGAGTCACTGCCAGTTCAGCTACAATCAGACCTTAAATAAAAAGAGGGAAGCATTGGAAGCTTGTTCTGAGCTGAACCGATCGGACTTGAACTTGTATTAGCCAGTTCGACCAGGAAAGAACTGTGGTACGCGGAGAGGCTTATTTATTCCTCTCTTCCTCTTCTTTTTCGGGTCATCTCCCAATTCTCCAGTGCATAAGCATCACTCATTTCCAACACCAGTAAAGTCCCTTTCACCTGCTTCCCCAGTCAAAAGCATGCGCAAATTCCTTCATGTGGCATCATTATGTTAGTAGGAAAAGGCAACTATATGGCACAACAGAAGAACATAGCGGAGCCAAATTCAGCGATATCGGTCACGATCTGTTAGTCGACATGGAAGACAACAGCACAGTCAGGCAAGGCATGATTGACAAGAGCTCGTGAGAGGACAACGTGCACTCATCATCATTGGTCTGCAGACACACAGCCAAACATTTTCATGGCACTTGCGTCCAGTGTAGCAGACTGAGGTTTTACAGATCCCAGGCTGTTCCTCCAAAAGCAAAAAGAAAAGGGCAGAATGATGCTTCTTTCGATAAACATGTGTGGCCAATGTGATGAGATCCAAAGCAGATCTGCTGACTAGTGACTACTGTCTAAAGTTGAATAAAGAAATAAAAACATGTTTATAATTATCTATTGCAAGAGCTGCTGTCACGCGTCACCTTGCTTTATCCATCCAGTTTGTCAATACCTTTTTGGCACCAGATCCCAACAAAACACAGGTTTAGACACAACCAGTAAGAACGGAATTCTGCAGATCGTGTCAATCAAAAAATGATGCATCTGTTATTAATAGAAAAGGCGAACCAGTGGAACGTGCCTTTGTGAGACAAATGAAGGGACCGAGAGAGCTGAAAAGGTCACCCGCCTTGGAGGTTCATCGAGCAAGTGATTTGCAGGTTGAGACAAACTGCCATTCTGATCATGATCGAACGTCAAGGGAAACAGGTCAATAAGTGGTGCATTCCATTCTGGGAGGTGCCTCAAGCACGTTGATTCTGTCCACAAAGATAAAGATTGCTCAGATCCCTCACTGCAAATCAGAATCATACATTAGACATGCCAATGCGATTCATCTCGACTTATGAATATCAAGATACCACAACATTGGAATAACTTACCATGAACGCTAATGAATAGAATCACTTCCATGAGGTTTAAGGGTATGGTCAAACATCTTCAGTTTTTGCATGCGTAAATTAACAAATGGGAGCTACGTGTCTCACAGATCGTTACAATGGAGGAAAATACTTCTACTCTGGGCTCACAGGCAAATGAGCCACAAACAGAGACTGAGAACCACAATATGTAAGGCAGCAGGGAAACCTATACCCTGCAGATATACATCCTTCCACCTCATAGCATCATGCCTGCCACAGGAAAAAGGATTGTCAACAGGGCAGTTGACAAGAAAACTGCTTGTGCAAACAGGTCTCACTATATCCTCAACAACGATCCGGATTCATAGGGAACCTTGACAAGAGCAACCCCAGAAGGAAAAAACCCATTCAGCAAAAAACTCTAGTCTTTACCATATAAATCTCGATCTGCAGAGCAATTTATAGCCTCACCTCACCCAGATTCACCATCCCCACAAGGTACTTTATTTACATCCTTAGACATGTAAGTCCAATTGAACAAGCAAATGCAGATGATCAGGTTCACTGTCGGATCAATCCAAAGCAATTATGTTGCTCTCTTCCTTCTTCGCAAATTCTATAACCAACATTCACTGGTACCAACACCCTTCCAGCCATAAGAACTATCCAAGTCCGAATGCAGTAAAAGATGCAGCGTTATTGAAGTATTTCGCATCACAGCAGAAGGCATCAAATCATACGGAGATACACAATTGTGCGTGACCCAAAGCGGATTAGGTCTAACTAAGAGGAAACGCAGCCAAAGACAGGTTGCTCAGATTCGACCTTCATCTCCCAGTCTACGTGGACTCCAATCTCTTCCTCGGGGAGGCCGTCGAGGCGGGCGATGAGATGACGCCGTCCTCTTTCTTCCTCATCTTGGCCAGGGCTCCGCTGGCATCCTTTCCGGGAAAAACGGCCTACGCGCCGCAGGGGCCGTAGGAGGACTTGCCAGCGGTGACGTCGAACACGCAGCCCTCCATGGCCACTTGGATGGGCTTCGACTCTTCCGGGCCGTTGCAGAGGCTGATGGAGAGAGGTATACTATAGGCGAGTTCGGAAACAGGGAGGGAAGGAGGAACAAGGTAATAAATGCAGAGAACATCAGCAATGGTGCTTAATTTCATTTTGTTATATTTAAGTCCCTTCACTCTAGATTTTGTCTAATCAAGTCCCTAAAGTTGAAGGACTATACGTTGGTGATAGTCCTAGTCCCCTTATTCTACAAAAAGGATTAAAAAATCTTCTCCGAGGAAAAGGAAGTTCACAATACAAACAGTTTTCCATTCAATAGGAAACGTGTACACGCATATGCATACTCTATGCTTTATATCCCGGGATTGCAGGGACGGATCCATAAATCTCATTCAGAAAATGAAAATTCATAAAAAAATTAATAAGATAAATTCAAGAAGTGAAATAGGATAATTAAAACATTATAAAATTAAATGAAATTTATGTGATATATTAAGCAATTTTTCGAATCCACGGACATGATCGTCCCCAATTCCTCCTAAATCCATCGCTCATCGTAGTCCGATTTGTTAAGACTTGTAACCGAGTTGTGAAAAACTATAATTATATGCATAAAAAAAAATTAAATTGGCAGACAGTGATGTATTGTCACTTATGTTCATAAAATTTTCTTTGCATTTTCTGGTGTGAAGAAATCTCCCTATTAAATATGCCAAATCCATGTGCGCAGGGAGCTGCATGGTGTCAATGCTAAGGCTTTGTTTGAATTGAGGGATTTGGAGGGATAGTACAATCCCTTATTTTGATAAATTATTATGAGGAATTTAGAGGGATCACGGAGTTGCATGATGTCAACGCTAAGGTTTTGTTTGGATTGAGGGATGCGGATGGATGCGAAGGGATAATACAATCCCTTATTTAAGTAAATTATTATGAGAAATTTGGAGGAATTTGAAGAGATTCACAATCCCTCCAAATTCCTCAATTTAAACAGTGTAAATGGGATGGATGGAATGGATCCAAGTAAGTCCATGTGCTTCATGTGCAAAACAGATGTATAGATAATCTCACCAAGGGCTACGCGCCTAAGAGAAAATCCAGCTTCTGACCTTTAGACGTAGTTCCTATCTGGGTTAACCAAGACAAGTTAGTTAAGATGCTTTGGTGTTAACTCCCTTAAGGAAGATCTGTAGTCTTGTGACTGGAAAAAGAAAGGAAGAAAAATCATGATTGCAACCAGCCTAGGTTTTTTGAAAGGGAATCAACGCCTCGTCACCTTCTTAAGCATCTCAAGTTCAAACATTATGAATGGAGAAAATCCATAATTGTGAAAGTTAAATCAACCCTGGTCAAACCTTTGAATCATGACCTATTAGATAACAAGCGCATACCCGAAGGAAAATGACAGTGGGAGAGTTTTGCCACGTGACATACCGATCCAACTCGAACCTAAACTCAATATTACTCATTGACGTGCACACCAGGAATAAAACGGGGCGGGTCCAGCCGCAGGCACGATTGGAGATCTATCCAAACTTAAAAAGAACTTTACCATAAAGAGACATGGAGAACATTTTCCAATCATGGTTCTAACCGAGCTTCCTCGAAAAATTTTCCAGAAAATGACTATCAAACATCCGAAGGTGGCCCACATGAAGAGTGACAGCATAATGTACGCAACTGTCACCTGCACTGGGGAGAAAATAATATACCCAGTCCCCGACTCCAGCCAGCAAAATCGCGTTTTGTTAATAATCTCTGCCTGCAAAGTGTCCCCTTGTTGATCAAGAAAACAAGCCACAGTGAATATGTTCCTCAATGCCCTTCCTTGCTGGAGACGTTTGATGAATCACCGAGAAGTACAAATATTAATGCAGGGGGATCCCTCCACCTGAATACTCAACCTCCTGAAAGCGATATAACGACTTGCCATCAGTCACTCGATCAAGTGCTATCTACCAGATTGACTGAATCTGATTCAAGTGAAGATTTGAGGGGAAACATGACAGCGTAAGTTTGCATGTGGAAGTTTATGAACAGCTTTGTACTGATAGCACTCTCCTTTGGTGAAATGAAAGAAATTCCAAACCATAGATTATATTTGCAATTTTTTAAGAGAGGGAGTCAGCAACTGATGATCTAAACTACTAAGCCGGTCCCTATCCTCTTGATATCATCACTATTATAAAATCTGTCATACTCCTCCCTTCTTCAAGAATGATAACAATAAAATTCTCTTTTTTTCAATAAAAGAATTTCAAAAACAATTTTCGTGACAGTCTACATTGAACCAGATAATTGACTTAATGAGCACATGCTGACCAGAGTTTCAAAAGATGGAACAAACCTGTGCAGGGGGCAAAGATGAGACCCAATCAGACGCATGGGTTGGAAGTAAACCTAAGGTGTTTAGCTGCAAAATTAAATTCAAATAAAATATCAATCATTAAAAATTCTAAATTGCTCGCTTCATCCTAGATTGGACGCCTAGGAAGGGGGGCCCCCATTTATTGAGGAACTCCAGTTTATTGAGGAAACAGGAAACAAAATGAGCATGATATGAATGGCTACACATTTGGTTTGTAGAAATGGAATGGAATGAGTTTAGGTTTTCATTTGTTTACACTTTTGAGAGTTGAAACATGTATTTCATCATAATATACTTATTCACTCAATTTGGAAGAATGGAGTTTCCTATAAAAAGTTAGATAATGCTCATTCCTCCACTTCGCTCAATTACATTCTCTATATTTTCAAGATAAACACAAAAATAAACAACTTTCTCGCAATACCATTGTATTTTATTTTATAAAATTCATTCCATTCCATTCCCCAGTAACAGACATGTTATGGGGGGAAACACTGACCTTCCAAACACCAAGAGCTAAACCACCAAGATTGAGAGCAATGAAAAGTAACTTTGGCCCCAGAAGGTCAACTTTACTGTTCTTGTATGGCTCGAAAACTGCCCAAAAAATATCATCTTTTCAGTATGCAATCATAATCAGGTGGATCAACTTTTCCAAATAGCCAAAAAAGGAAAAAAATTCTTAAACGGTCCTACCTCACAATGATATGGTGAAGAAGCACTAATTAAATTGCATTGATTAGTAACAATTCTAACAATTGCTTGGATAATTAACATTAATTTACTTGTTTGTCATATTTTGACTGGTGTTTCCTCGTGCTATGTGATGAGTTAGAATCACCTAAGAATATTTTCCAAAAAAAGTAAATATCGGTTTCACATATCATCCCTTATCATCTCACTTCAACTTAATGACATGCTCAAATCAGTATTCAGCTTTGTCGAGGTTTGAATAAGTATAGCAAAGAGGACTTAGGACAGCCAAAAGCAGGACACAATAAGAAGAAGATTTTTAATTGAGGATCTACTTACCCTTTCCGACTCCTTGAAGGGCATTGATAGGCTGCCAAAGAGCAGAAAATGTGATACCAATGCTGAAGAGATGCACTGTACTTCCAGCCATCCACATCATGAATCCCATCATCATCAAGTTCTTAAAAGGGGCTTGTGCCACTTCCCAAGCTTTCTGTATAGAATAATCAAACAGCATCCTTTAGACTGAAAGCCATAAGATGAGCATGGCCATCTTCGTGTAAACAGAATTCATTCATCTACTCAACCGATTACATTCTGATCCCTAACGTTTCACCAAAAAGTTTCAAATTCCCAGTTCATGGAAGCTAATCCTAGACGACACATCATCTGGAGCTACTTCCATCAACTAATCTTTGTGTACAACAAATCCCATGGAGTACAGACACAATTGATCAATGACAACTGGCCCCTAATGGAAGCGATTGATCAGCCAAGCTTTTCTATTCAGCTGCTGCCCTATGATTTTCTCAGCAACCAAAAATAATTAAATTAGAACGCCATCTTAACCAGGGACGGATATAGAAAACTTGCCCAGGGGAGCTAAACTCTATAGGAAAGTAAGTGAAGAATCAAGGGGGGCAAACCTCTATCGGAAAGTAACATGGAGAATCCACGGGGTCGAAGTACGTATAGTTCCATAAAAAATGGACAAAATCAAATAAAATTTGCATAGGATTTTATAGAGTTTCCCGAGTTCGGGGACAATCGCCCCCGAGTTCCCCTAAATCCATCCCTGATCTTAAAAAAGAGCAAACGACTCCAAATCAATGAATCGAGTAGGAAAAAAGGATCCAATTTTACTCAAAGCACCTGAGCCTTCCAATTAGCTTCGGCATCCTTCTTCTGGCGACTGACAGAAGAATCATCCTGAAAGAGAAGAGAATCGCAGGGAATCAAAACCCAGAATCCCTAACCAATCGAACTCGAAAAGGGGCGAGATGCAGTTCACAGCTAAGAGGGAGACGTGGACCTACCTGATCGTGGGAGGCGCGTGTGAAGCCGGGAGGGTCGGGGATGTCGCGAGATGAAGGAGCGGTGGAGCTGTCGGTGAACTCGACGGCCCATCTCCTCCCAGACCCCATCACTCCTTTGCCCTTCTCCATCACTCTGTCTCTCTACCAAACTGGCTCTGTTAAAAACTCTGCCTTTAACGGCTGACAGAACGTCCACCTCGGTTCCTGGTTCGGATCCGGGTCACGTTTTCGGGTTTGGCTGTCGGCCGGGACAGTCGGAACAATTCGGGCTCCTTCGGAAGGTCGTTTCGGTCCATTTAACACTGTCTTATGGTTCATTAGAGTAGGTCAGCGCCTTGCTAAAAAAGATTGACATGAAAAATTAATAAAAAAATGTAAAGACAGAGTCAAATTTAAGATATATAATTTTGTTTATTTATCATTAATCATCTAATCATCTCTTAGTAAAATTGAAATAGATTATTTTTTAATTCAAATTGTGTAATTCTTAAAAAAGACAGACATATATACGTATATCATATTTTTTATCATCGCCGTATGGAGTAAGAAAGGGATTGAAATTTAATTTTTATTTATAAATAATTATGAATTTATAGTAATTATAAAAACATTTCTAACAAAAGAAATATTATAAATAATAACATGCAAAATAAATTGATGTTCTTCATATTCTATAAGATTGACACATTTATAGAAGTGCACTTTTTTTAAAGTTGCAATACTCTTATATAAAAATAATAATAAAAGTAAAAACTCAGCTTAAATATACTTTATACTCTCATTTCATCTCTCATATATAAATTTTTTTATTATAAAATGTTCATTTAGAAGGAAATAGAAGAAATGTGTAAATGATGAGAAGAATGTAAATAAAGAAGTATTAAAATTTGTGAAAAATATTAAAAATAAAGAAATTGAGGATAAAGAGAAAAAGGACGTCCATTTTGAGAGTAGAAATTCACCCTAATCTCCCTTATATGAGTTTTTGATTTCTATGTAGTATAGATATCTAACTCTGGACGAAGCCGGATTACTCCAACTAATAATAAAATTCTTTCAATTGTAAATAATCATAATTTTATTTAAGAGAAAAAGATGTCAAATCGTTTTTAAATTCCATATCGGTTGACTGGTTCTTTAATGGGTTTTTTAAGGTCTCCAGTTTGTATCACTGATACTAAACAAGATTCATACTATGTAAAAAAAAATAAGAATAAATAAATATGAAATATTTGAATTAAACTATGTAATTAGATAATTTATCATAATTTAACTTATTTAAAATTTATTAACTTGCAGTAGTAAATAGAACGTATTCTATTTTTATTAGTATATTACATTAATTTTATCTTTTTAATTTTACAATTATGTGATAGATTTTTACTGTTAAAATTGTAAATATTGAGTGATATGAAGTAAAATGAGAAAATATGAGTAGTTAACGAAATATTTTTATCGTTAAGATAGTGAATATAAAGTGAGAGAAAAATAATTAAAATTATTATTTCAATCTTAGTATGAAAATCAAATACATGTCATGAATTTTAATATATAAATTATATTGAGGACAAATGTGAAAAATGAAAAAGACACTAAACTTATCAGACGTTTTTGTATAATATTATAGATTCAGAAGCTTTATAAGCATCTGATTAATCTAATTCGAGTTGCGTTATTCCACTAGCGAGACATTTGTTTCAAGTATTATTAGATTACGATGTAAAATAAAATTACAAGGAAAATTACAATTTTATAAGGAAAATAGTTGGTATTGTGAAATTGTTGTGCTTGGTAAATGTTACATTTTTTTAAAAGTAAATGAAATAATAACATTATATTCTTCTATATTACAAAAATACCCTTTTCCCATCTCTTTTTTTCGGTCTTCTCTCTCCTTTGGCTACAGTTGAGTCTTTCTCTTTATTGGTTTATTTTGTAATTTTAAATAAATTGACAGGTGGGCCCCACTATAATGTAGAAATGCCGTCCCAAGATGCTGTAAAAGCTTTACAAGCAACCAAGAGGGGTTGGGCCGAGTGGTAAGCAGCTCGGTGCCGCTTAAGGAGGTCTCGGGTTCGAGACCTCACGTACGCAAACACCCCTCTTGGGAGCCTCACCCGCCATTGCCAGGCGTGCGACCCGGGGCGACCAACGGATTAGTCAAGTATGGTTGGCTGAAAGATGCCATCTCACCGCTGGCGGGGCCTGCTTGGATACCGTGACTGGCTACCAAAAAAAAAAAAGCTTTACAAGCAAACCCCTATAGCCCGGTAAAAATATTATAACCCGATAAAATCAAAATGAGCCCCCTTTTACATTCAAATGGTGCAAAAGGACTGTAAGCTTAGTCATTTTTCCACGTAAAGTGTTTACATTACATCAATCCAAACACCTAAGGAATAAAATTCTCCTGCCATGAGTTTTTTTATTTACAAAAATTCGAATCGAGACATACTTCAGTTGGTTTTAACATGGGAAAAATGTGAATAGAAGATGTTGTACAGGAAATTTCAAGCGCTTATCCTTCACTTTGTTTGGCAGGTAAAATGTTGGTGGTCATGAGTTCGTAGAGTCCGAGGCCACCGTCGGCATGAAAAGGGAATGGAATGAAATCGCATTCCAAGGTTATTTAAATCTCTATTATTATATGCAGACGTGCTGAGATTTAACGTCCTTTTTATTTTTATATTTATATTTATCTTCAATCTAATTTACATATCAAAATTTATTATATATATAATTTTCTATATTAAAGGTAAAATAATAATTTCAGTTATTTTCCTCGCACTTCACACCTACAATTTTAACTATAAAAATCTTTCATTAACTATTTAGATTTCTTCATATCACTCCATATCACTCAATATCCACAATTTTAAGAAAAAAATATCATGGAACTGTAAAATTGAAAAGATAAATTGATATAGTATCTAATAAAATTTAAGAGTGTTATGCTTATTATTATAATAAATTAACGAATTTTAAATAAATTAAATTATAATATATTATAAATAAATTATCTACTTATAAAATTTCATACGAATATTTAACCTTTATTTATTTTTATTTTCTTTCCGTGCATAATACAGAAATACGCCTACTTTAATATTATTCTCATTCTCTATTTCCAGGTTTTTCTGGTTTATTTATTTTTATTTTCTTTTCGTGCATAATACAGAAATACACCTACTTTAATATTATTCTCATTCTCTATTCCCAGTTTTTTTTTCTCATTCTTTCACAGGCATGGGATCCAACAATGGTCGTACCTAAGCCCCCTGGGTTTGTGGTTTTATATGGAATAGGAAAAAATACATTTTTAATTCTCAACATTTCACATTTTTACTATTTTAATCCTAAACTTTTATTTTTTATCATTCACATTCTCAATTTTTTGAGTTTTTATCACTTTGGTCCCACCGTTACTTTTTCCATCCAAAAAAGCATATTTCACCAAAAAAAGAACATTCCATCTAAAAATTATTTTTCAGCAAAAATATTTTTAAAAAATATATACTTAGTCTCTCATTAAAGAAATATTGATTAGTAACGGGTGTATCTTCTAAATTTAGAACTCACTTTTATCATAACGAGTCACAATTTTATAATGATAACAGCTATCAATCAATTTTCAATCAAGGATGTGCATCAATTTTAAAGGGGATGTGCTTACATGTAAACTCTACAAATATTTTTCACTTTCGTTTGCTTATTTTTCTTTTTTATTTATTTTCAAAAAATATCTTTTGTCAAAAAATAATTATCGGATGAAATATTCTTTTTTAGATAAAATATACTTTTTTTTAATGGAGAAATTAACAGTAGGAGTAAAGTGAAAAAAACTCAAAAGGTTAAGGACGTGAATGATAAAAAAAAATAAAGGTTTAAGACTCAAATAACAAAAACGCGAAAGATTGAGGACCAAAAGTGTCATTTACGCTATAAAATACGATAACAATGTTTGTTTTCGCATTCGCATCGGATTCGGGTTCGTGAATTCACGAACAAGTATTCTACTGTTTTCTGCTCCTCAACATCACTTGTCCGGATTCAAAAGAGTCGGACACAAATGAGATCTAACAGCAAACCGAAATTTACCGGGAATCCAATGAGATTTAACAGTATTGAACTAACTTGACTCGGAACTGAACTAACCAGTTAGGGATCTCATAAATTTTTATAGATATCAAATAGCAGATATCGAACAAAAAATGTTTACCTTGAGGTACCCATCTCCATGTTGTACAAGATCCCAGATTTGGTCCGAAACATACCTTAAATTTTGTAAATTCCGCCTAAAATCCACCCTGAAGATCAACTTGTTTCTGCTTGCTAAACCGTTGAAATGAATTTTTTTTTTGCTTGATAGTAATGAGGATGTAGCATTACTTAAAAATGAGTATATGGAGAAAACGCTCAACAGAAATAAAATTACATGATTGGATTACAACGGATGGATCCTCTGAGACTACTATAAAGGAAGATATATGTGAAGCACATCAAATAACACACTACAATTATAGCTAGTCAGCCGACCACCAATATTCCAATCATAACCTCCTACCGGTTTACATGAACCCCAGTAAAAATCGAGTTAGGAGAATACTCAAGCCATTAATCCACATAGATCTCAATCATCTTGTACAGAGATTGGACAATCTCTGTACAAGAGCTAAACAATGGTGGCTTGAGCCGTACTCGAATGTTCGGCCCCTCCACGTAATAGCATTCAGCTCAGATCTGGAGGCGGAGGCGGAGGCGGGCGGTGGCTGCTCAGGCTCATACGGCAAAAGCCACAGGTGGGCTGAGCCGTCCCAGATCTGGCACGGGGCAGGGGTGGACGGGCGGGCTACTGAGGCTACAGATCTAGACCCGAGTGCGCTGGTCGGAGCTGCTGTGACGGGAAGCGAGGATCGACGCACGGATTCCACAGAAAGGGGGAGAGGAGACGACGAACCGTCGGGAAAACGAAGAGGGAACAAACGAGCCGTCCGGGAAAAAGCCACCGACGGCGGTGATGGAAGTATATACGTCCATAGGGGAGCGGTTAGTGGAAGCCGCACACGCTAACCAGACGCACCGGCCAAGAAAGCTTCTGTGCGGGGGAGGGGGTTTAGAGAGAGAGGGAGTTGCAGGAGAGAGAGGGAGCTACCACCAGTTGAGGCCGTTGAAATGAACATTTGGACAATATAAATCCCAAATTTTATGAGTAAACAATTGCCAGACCTCAGTCACAGGAGAACTGGCCGAAACCGGAACCACAACAGCATTTCATGCATTCATCTGGCCTGATATATGCAGAAGAAGCTGTCGTAATACTGTGTATGGTATAAATAGCAGTATTACGGTATAAATAGTATGTATGGTATAAAACCGAAGACAACTGCACGCAGAAGAAGTATAAGAATCACTCACATAAACCGTACCCTGCTCACAATCTCCTGTGGGTCCTTATGAAGTTCGTAGTGTTCATCGCAATGATCGTCGAGCAGACAGAAGCTCCGCCAAGAGATGCAGCCGCAGATGCCAGGAGAATGACCTTCCACTGCCGGCTGTATGCTAGTGTCGCCAGTGCCACCATGGCTGCAGCCACAGCAAACAGCGTGTTCTTCCAAGCCTCGCATAGCCTCATGACCGCTCGACAGCCCTTGCAATGAATCACGTGCCGGAAGTACCTACTCCAGGATACCACTTGTTGAGAATCAAATCCCGCATCAAAAAGATAATATAAAAAAGATTCTGGCATATGACAAGAATGAGCCTTGACAAAATTTTACATCAGTTTTGTATAGACTCGAAGATGTGATATTTTATGGCCTATCCAGTAAGTGAAGATATTAAAGAGATTGCCATGACACTGTAATCCAAATGATGTTCTTCATTGTTATACCATTGCACCAGACCAGATAAATTCATGTTTTTTACTAATGAATCGAAAGACAAGTGGTGACCCAACTCTTCACAAGGATTTGATTCTTAATTCTAGTACCAAACTACAGTACGATTTTATACATATAAAAGTATTGGAAAATGTCGATGGTACCTATTGGCCAGATTCGGAGCATGCATTGTCCCAAGACCTCCCTTCGCTGGAGAAGATGCTGAAACTCCGGCTATTAAACCAGCCGGTGCATGTTCTACCACCGCAGGCAGTTCAGGCAGTGAAATGGTCTTGTGCCCGAAATGGTAAGGCATACCATGCCCAACCTTATCCATCCACTTCCGGTACTCAAAAACCCAAACATCAGAAGACTTCAGGTTAATGTAGAGATCCTTAGTGGGGACCTTCTCCTTCATTAAGACCTCATTTTGTGATGAGAGGAAACCCATGTCTTGTTCGAAAACCTTGCTCCCATTCTGATGGAAGTACCATTTTGGGAATATCTTCGCCAGCGGAGACCTCATCGTGCCTCCAAACCTCACAATCAGCATCGACTTACCCTGCCCAGTAGGCCTGCAGAGGAACAGCCCTGTAAAGTAATGTTTCTCCCCATTCTTCCCGACGATTTCTCGGTTATTTTGGAGCACGCAGGGTGCGTCGAACCGCAAGAAATTGGGCATTGACCCGTCCTTCTCCCTTCCCCACCAACCTGCAAATCCTCGGTCAGTTCTCTCGGTGACCTCGAAGCACAAGGGCTGGGCATCCTCCCTCTTGGCTGTCCAATCCGTCCGGTCGTGTGAGATTGGGACATGCGCAGGGTCCATCAGGTTCTCCAGCAGGATCGAGTGATCATACGGGAGCTCGTGAATGGTCGATGTGTCCTGGAATCCGGGCCTAGCGAAGTTCTCAAACCACGGGAGTTTCTCGGGTTTTGGCGGTGTTGTCTGGGACATCCACACCCACACAACGCCTTGAGAATCACTAACCTCGTACGTCCTCAGGCAGGCTGACCGAGGGATTTTCGCATTGGAGGGAAGCTGCATTTGAGGGATTAACTAGCAATGAAAACTGAAACAAACCAATTGGTACGAGAAAACTACCACGACAAAACATAAATAACATATAAACAGATCACATTTGCAATGCTATGCTTTCCGGCAAATGAAAACCCAAGAAATTTCTCTGCTGCTGAGTAAGGCCTAAGTGAGACTGAGAAGGTACCTGAGGTATCTTGACACATTTTCCTTCTTCAAATTGCCATCCATGGTAGAGACACTCTAACCTCCCATCAACCAACTGGCCTTCTGATAATTTTGCTAACCTGAAAGTCCAAATTTTCGAAGCAATAGGACCGATTCAACCTAAAGCAGGTAAACAAGCACCAAAAAACCACCTTCAGAAGCTGAAATCAGTGTATACCACACTTTCAGCAGTTCTCTCCCGACATACACGGATACAAGACAGAAAAATCCAACCTTGCTACACTTCACCAGTTCTCAACCGATAGCACAGATGATGAAGAAACCATTCAAGGGCATTAAATAGGAAAGTTTCGATCCAGAAATTGAAGACGGGATCACGAGTATAACGATTATGATAGAGCGAGTCAGTCACCTGTGAAGACACCGATCCTCATAACACCGGAGCACGCCGCCGCCGTCCCTGTACAAGACCAGCTGCTTATCGAACACCCTCAGCCCGAGTGGCGCGTCGTCGGGAACGTCCCCGGTGAGGTACAGCGGGTACCACTCCTCCGTCCAGTCGTACTCCACCTCGTGTCTCTCCTCGCCGACTGCCTGAGCCTCCTCCTCGTCCGGGTCTATTAGGAGTGCCCCCTTGAGGCCTGAGGCTGCTTGGAGCCGGGAAGAGGAGGGACCCGGGGGTCTCGCCGACGTTACCCAGGGTGTGGCGGTGAGGACGAACCTGATGGGGTTGGGTCTTGGGGGAAACGAGAGGGAGGCATTGGGAGGGAGGAGTCGGCTGCTGAGAGCCATTGTTGCAGTGAAATGAGAGGAGGAGGAAGAAGAAACAATCGGGCCATGGGGGAAGAAGGTGAGAAAGAGGATTCGTGAGTCCCGGGTGCTTGAGGAGAGGAGCGGACGACTGTCGAGAGCCACACAAAACAGTTGCTGAGGTGGTTTTTCTTAGAGGTATTTGAGTGCTTTTCTATAATATTCGCACTCTACTTTATAAAATTAATTTTTAATTTTTGTATCCGAATCCTACTTTATTAAATTTTAAAAGCGG
Organism: Lagerstroemia speciosa; assembly: GCA_037672795.1. Classification (NCBI taxonomy): domain Eukaryota; kingdom Viridiplantae; phylum Streptophyta; class Magnoliopsida; order Myrtales; family Lythraceae; genus Lagerstroemia; species Lagerstroemia speciosa. Next base: position 3,598,060 of record CM075309.1, on the reverse strand, counting down.
ACCATATCCCGAACTTGTATTACATGTTTCGGATACTCTGTTAAAACATGTTTATAATTTATTTTTATATTTAAAGTACGGAATATTTCAATATTTATCACTAATTTTAAGTTATAATGATAATTTACACATAAAAAATTCTTCAAATATTCATAATTGTTATGTCAAATGAAAGTTCATTGAGTTAAAAATACAATAGTTTAAACGATTTGTGTATTAGAATTCAAACGAAAAAATTACGAACGATTAAAGTTAATCACACGAATAAATTAAAAGGTTTCGATTCCAGGTACCTTGTGTGCTAGAATTAGAGCAAGAATCATTCAGTCCTTTCATTCGCTATCTAGAACCTGTCCAATATAATAAATTTCTACCGGTTTTAGTCTACTCTATACATACAGTTCGTTTTTCTCCTCCACTCCCAGCAATCTTGACCTCTTTGAGGAACCCGACATACAATGATATTGTTCGTTTGTTTTTTTTTCAAACTCATATCCATTTAAGGAAAATTTTACTAAATATGGGTAGAATTCGGTGGTAAAAAAATTGGTAAAAATATAATCTTAACTCCAGTTAAAACTTGTAAAATATCAACACGATTATAAATAATCGCTCAAAAGTTATAATCTCAACTACAATTCATTTAAACTGCTATTGCAAGTCATTAAACTGAAATTATAAGTGGACAAAATTGTACTGTCAAGATACAATATTGTACTGTCAAGGTACAGTAGGGTCTTCTCATTCGTTATTTTTACTTTTAAAAAGAGAAAGGTGACAGTAACGACAATTCAGCCATCCCATTACGTAATATTCAGGCTATCATATTCTCACCCATTTACTTTGTTTTCTATACTCCTACTCCTACCAGCCTAGCTAGAATTAAAAAAAAAAATCAGTTTAGCTAGTCTTGATACGAGGGTCGTAGGTTAGAAACCCTATTTAACTCTCAAAAAGATTGTAAAATATTATATAAATTATATTTATTTTTATTAAATTATCTTATCTTATATATTGGCCACATTTCTTTACTCTTATTTCAAGTTTTGTGCCTCCCGGGATCAATTCACTGTTCATAGTTTTCCACGTAATCGGAAAATGATAATTGGCTTATTTTTCCTCGTGGAAGGACCAGTTGGGGAAAATTTGAAAATAGGAGGACTAGTTGGAGAATGGTTCAAAAGATGAGGACTAGAAGGGCATAATACAGTACTAGTGAATGGGGAGGCGGAAATTTGGTTCACTGTATCCGAGATGTCTACCTCCGTTTGCACTGCATATGAGTTTCGTTCTTAAGGAGGTCTCAAGTTCGAGACCTCACGTACTCAGACACCTCTTTTGGGAGCCTCATCCGCCATTGTCAGGCGTGCGACCCGGGGCGACAAATGGATTAGTCAAGTATGGTTGGCTGAAAGATGCCGTCTCACCGCTGGTGGGGCCTGCTTATATACTGTGGCTGGCGACCACAAAAAAGTTTCGTTATTTAACAAGATTAATTAAAAATAAATATAGAAATAATTAAATAAAATTTTAATTATAATTAATATTAAGAATGTGCGATTCTTTGGTAAATTTTTCAGAAACAAAAGAGAAAATTTAATAGTTCAATATTAGTAAATTTATCATCACATTTCTATCCTTCTTCATCCAATGGATATTAATAATTAAATTATATAGACTAATGGATAGTTTGGAAAACTGAAAAATACAATTATGGTAAAGGGCATCTTGTAAAAACATAAATAAACCTTAAAAAACCTAAAAATCATGAAAAATAAAAAAATCAATTAGCAATAATGAGAAAAATATGTCAAGCATTATATAACAGAAGTTTTCTAGAATTTTTAGGTTTTTATTTTTCTTTCAAAATTCTTGTTTAAAATTTAAATTTATATTTTATGATCTGAACTATTTCTTATAAAATTGTTGATGTGATTGATTTCTATTGAGATCGAGGTGCTAACGTTGTAGCAGGGAATAGAAATTTGTGGAGAATCCAGTGAACTTTAACCGTATTGAACTGGCATGACTCGAGACTAAATTAATCAAGATCTTATAAATTTTTATCAATATCAAACAGTAATATAAAAAAAAAGGAAGGTCTAACTTGAAGGTACCCATCTCCATTTTGCACAAGATCCCAGAGTTTTTTTTTTTTTTGATAATTGATATATCCGAGTACTTTCCCGGCCCGATTAGCAGGGCCTGCGACACCTCCTCATTGGGACACACACCATAGCGCAGTGGTGGGACTTTGGGAGTTTATTCAAGATCACCCAAATTCAAATCCCTTTTGACGTATTTCCTCGTTAATAGGGGTTTTATAACTCTCCAGTCCATTAGATTTGTCTGACTTACCTTCAAATCATACCTTAAATTTTGTGAATTCTGCCCCATATCCACCCTGAAGATCAACTTGTTTCTGCTTGCTTAACCGTTGAAATGAACACTTGGACAATATAAATCCCAAACTTTATCAGTAATCAATTGCCAGACATCTGTCACCGGAGACCCGGCTGAAACCGGAACCACGACAGCATTTCATGAATTCATCTGGCCAGTATATGCAGAAGAAGCTGTCCTATACTCTGTATGGTATAAAACCGAAGACAACTGCATACAGAAGAAGTACAAGAATCACTCGCATTACCATACCCTGCTCTCACAATCTCCTGTGGATCCGGATGAAGTTTGTAGTATTCATCGCAACGATCGTCGAGCAGACATAGGCTCCGCCGAGAGATGCCGCCGCAGATGCCAGAAGAGTGACCTTCCACTGCCGGCTGTATGCTAGTATCGCCAGTGCCAACAGACCTGCAGATATAGCAAACAGTGTCTTCTTCCATGCCTCGAATAGCCTCACGACCGCTCGACAACCCTTGCAATGAATCACGTGCCGGAAGTACCTGCTCCAGGATACCGCTTGTTGAGGATCGAATCCCGCGCCATAAAGATAATATAAGAGACTCTTGTAAACTTTTGCACCAGTTTTGTATAGACTGAAGATCTAATATCTTATGACATACCCAGTAAGTGAAAATGTAAAAGAGATTGCCACGGCACTGTGATCCGAATGATGTTCTCCGTTGTTATACCATCACACCAGACCGGACAAATTCATGTTTTTCATGAATGAATCAAGAGACAAGAGGACCCAGCTCTTAACAAGGATTTGATTCATAAAAGTAGATTGGAAAATCAAGATAGTACCTATTGGCCAGATTAGGAGCATGCATTGTCCCGAGACCTCCCTTCGCTGGAGAAGATGCCGTAACTCCAGCTATTAAGCCGGCCGGTGCATGTTCTACTACCGCAGGCAGTCAGGCAGCGAAATGGTCTTGTGCCCGAAATGGTAAGGCATCCCATGCCCAACCTTATCCATCCACCACCGGTACTCAGCAACCCAAACATCAGAAGACTTCAAGTTAATGTAGAGATCCTTTGTGCCAACTTTCTCCTTCATTAAGACCTCATTTTGCGACGAGAGGAAACCCATGTCCTGTTCGAAAACCTTGCTCGCATTCTGATGGAAGTACCATTTCGGGAATATCTTCGCCAGGGGAGACCTCATCGTGCCTCCGAACCTCACAATGAGCATCGACTTACCCTGCCCAGTAGGCCTGCAGAGGAACAGCCCTGTAAAGTAATGCTTCTCCCCGTTCTTCCCGACGATTTCTCGGTTATTTTGGAGGACGCAGGGCGCATCGAACCTCAAGAAATTGGGCATCGACCCATCCTTCTCCCTTCCCCACCAACCTGCGAACCCTCGGTCGGTTTTCTCAGTGACGTTGAAGCACAAGGGCTGGGCATCCTCCCTCTTGGCTGTCCAATCCGTCCGGTCGTGGGAGATTGGGATGTGGGCAGGGTCCATCAGGTTCTCCAGCAGGATCGAGTGATCATACGGAGCTCGTGAATGGTCGATGTGTCCTGGAACCCGGGCCTCGCGAAGTTCTCGAACCACGGGAGTTTCTCGGGTTTCGGTGGTGTCTTCTGGGACATCCACACCCACAACAACGCCTTGAGAGTCCCTGACCTCGTACGTCCTCAGGCAGGCTGACCGAGGGATCTTCGCATCCGAGGGAAGCTGCATTCAAGGAATTAACTAGCAATGAACACTGAAACATACCAATTGGTACGCGAAAACCACAACAGCAAAACATAAACAACATATGAACAGATCACAATTGCAATCTTATGCTTTCCAGAAAATGAAAACCTGAGAAATTTCTCTACTGCTGACTGGGGCCTAAGCGAGAAGTTACCTGAGGTATCTTGACACATTTTCCTTCTTCAAATTGCCATCCATGGTACAGACACTCTAACCTTCCATCAACTAACTGCCCCTCTGATAATTTTGCTAACCTGAAACTCAGAATTTTCAAAGCAATAAGTTAGATTCAACCCAAAGCAAGTAAACAAGCAACCAAAGATCCCCTTTAGGAGCCAAAATCAGTGGATGCTACACTTCAGCAGTTCTCTCGTGATATGTACGGACATAGTATTGAGAGTCAAATCAGAGAATTGAGTACACCAACTAGGTGACTTATATTTTGAGTAGAAATAGACTTGAGATCCAGTTAAAAATTTAATATTATATCAGAGCGGATTGATCTTCAACTCATATTATATTAAGCCTAGGTGCAGAGAACTCATGGCTTGTTAAGTCACCGAGGATGTAAGAGAAGCCTGTATCGTATGAGTTTGTCTCCTTACCCGAGAGCGAAAAAAAGTGTCCGACTAGATTGAGGAAGAAATTTGGGCTCAAAAGAGAATTAGATACCAATATACTTCACTTTTTGGTGGAAACATGCTTGAAATACTTGTAAGTCCATGTAGAAATTTAATGCACAGAAAAATCTAACCTTGATGCTTTCTAGGACACCAGTTTGTTCCATTACGGCATACACAAATGTTTACATTCAACTCCATTAAATGCATTAAATAGAAGAAGTATCGATCCGAAAATTGAAGACGGAATCTCGAGCACAGCGATGATGGTGGAGTGAGTCAGTCACCTATGGGGACACCGATCCTCGTGACACCGGAGCACGCCGCCGCCGTCCCTGTACAAGACCAGCTGCTTATCGAACACCCTCAGCCCGAGCGGCGCGTCGTCGGGAAGGTCCCCGGTGAGGTACAGCGGGTACCACTCCTCCGTCCAGTCGTACTCCGCATCGTGCCTCTCCTCGCCGACCGCCTGGGCCTCCTCCTCGTTCCGATCAATCCGGGGAGCCCCCTTGAGACCCGAGGCGGCGTGGAGCCTGACAGAGGAGGGACCAGGTGACCTCGCCGACGTTACCGGGGGTGTGGAGGGGAGGAAGAACCTGGTGGGGCTGGGTCTTGGGGGAAACGAGAGAGGAGCATGGGGAGGAAGGAATTGGCTGATGAGGGCCATTGTTACATTGAAGTGAGAGGTGGAGAAAATGTAGGTGGGGGAGGAGGAGGAAGAGCAAGAAACAGCCGGGCATGTGGTTAGAAGGGGACAGAGAGAGGATTCGAGAGTTGCGTTTGTTTTCTTAATGGATCGGCTAGTAAAGTGATAATATACAGTAGGTCATGTTTAGATTCGACTCTCATAGGCCGTATTTGGGTATTTAATTGCAGATCATAGACATATATATATCTTTTGGTAAATTAGTCGGTTATTACGGTACGATACAGTGATATACGGAGAAAAAAAAGGGGGGGAGGGGGGGCTGTTCCGTTTGCTTGGAGGGGTGTCCAACCGTCGAGAGCCACACAAAACAGTTGGCGAGGTGGCTGTTCTCCAGTCCCATTAATCTTGACTGCTCTGAGGAACCCGACAGACAATGATCCATTTGTGTTTTTTTTTTTCCTTCTTTTTATCTCATATCCATTCAAGCGAAATTTTACTAACATGGGCAGCATTTGGGGGTCCAAATTTTGTAATATTAATTCAGAAAACTGTAATTCTAGTTAAAACTGGTAAAATATCAATCACAATTCATTGAACTACAATTACAAGTAATTGCTTAAAAATTGTGATCCCAATTACAATTCATTTCAAAACACCCGTTACGTAATATTCGAGTTTTAATCTTCCTATCCATTTAATTTACTTTCTATACTCCTCCTACTCCTATTAGTTTAGAAAGAATACAAGAGGCATAGGTTAGAAAACCCATTTTCACTCCTGAAAAAATTGTAAAATATTATATAATATTTTAATTTCATTTTTTATAGAATTATTTTACCTTACATATTGACCGTGTTTCCTTACTCTTATTTCGAGTTTTGTACCTCACGGGATCGATAATTCACCGTTCGTAGTTCTTCATCGTAATCCAAGAGGAATAATTGGCTTATTTTTTACTTGGAAGGACTAATTGGCTTATTTTGATTCGGTATTCATGAAAATAGTTTGCCCTCGAACCTTTTTTGGGAAAGTTATTTTTTGAAAAATGGGTATCTGTACCCAAAACTCATATGCTAAATGTCTATCTGCACTGCATTATATATGACTTCTATTATTTGAATAATTAAATAAAATTATTTATCTAAAATAAAATAGAGAAAGTCACAGTAGATAAAGATATTCAGTAGTTCAATGTTAGTAAATTTACCATCACACCCTTATTCTTTTCTCGATCTAACAGGTGTTAGTAATTAAATTATATACGTTAATGGATAGTTTGATAAACCGAAAAATACAATATGGATAAAGGGTATCTTGTAGGAACGAGCAATGAGCAAGAATACTGTTGATTTGGAAAACAATTTGTAAAAACAGTAATTTTTAAAGTAATTTCCGGAGTACCGTTTTCAAAACGCTAACTAAGTTAGCTTTTTTTTATTTACAGTGAAAACGCTAATTGTGTTAGCATTTTCCGTTCAACTTATCAAAATTCAAAGAAGTTGTATAGTTTTGGCATTTTCTATTCAAACCGAAGACCCCAACGTAACCAATATTAAGGGTAAATGTTAAGCGTGTAATGCACCATAATATCGTTTTATAAATATCTCTTAAATTTTTATACATATAAAATTTTTATAAACTTTTAAAAGTAAATTTTATAAGTTTCGATACATGCATGGTAGTTTATAGAATAATTCAAATGTGTCATACATTTAGTAACCACCAAATATATACGATAGCCCAAAGCATGCGGTAGCAAAATGAAGGAATGACACGAAGAATTCGTTGCATAAATACCATTCACGCGACAATATTTGTAAAATTTTATAAAAATTTATATTGTAAAAATTTATGAGAAATTAAAAAAAAGAGATTATTGCGTAGTACACACTTATAGTTTAATCCTTAGTATGAGCAACGACTTCCAAGTATGTTGGCATTTTCAAACTCAATCGAACAAAAAAAATGCTAACTGTATTAGCGATTTTACTTCAATAGAAAACGCCAACATACTATTCATAAATTGAAAATGGTACTCGGGCAATTAGTTAAAAAAAAATACCATTTTTTACTTAATTTTTTTCTGAATTAACGGTACTTTTACCCATTGCTCTCGTAGAAACCCTGGTCAGGCTATCCCATCTGACAATAGGTGTTATCCTCGGATCCAAATTTCACATTTCACACAAAATGGGTGTCTACGGAGTTTGCTGCTCGAGCTTGTATGTCCTATTCGGTTCCACTCCCCAGCGATTCTGATGAGGAATCGAGGTCACTGAAACCCTAGAAGGGATAAAATCTTAAGATCATCGTGCCTCTAAATGACGCTGTTAATTAAATTATTTGATTAATAATAATTATAATAACTATTGCTCGTTTATCATACTTTAGTTGGTATTTTTTAATGTCGCGTAATGGGGTAGAAGTAATTAGAGAATCTCTCCTCCCACAACAATGTCCTTCCATAGCGTTGCTGTCCCATGTTCCAAGAACACCTGCAAAAAGGAGAAAAAGTCTCCTATGTTATGAGTATCATATCTACCAACGATTAGTGATAGGGTTATAAATTGGTAAGAATTGGTCATATTATAATTTCATAAAATCCTTGAAATTTTGAATAAAATCCTAAAAAATTTTAAGAAACCATAAAAATTCGACACATGGACGAATCCAGAAGTCCTGGCCAACGAGTTGATATTGAAGGAAGATTCAAAAGATGGATTTCAAGTGTCAAAAATAAGATAATTTAATGAAAATATAAACAAATTTAGTGAATTTTATATTTGACTTTTACAAGTTTTCTTGAATTTAGGTGGGGCAATCGCCTCCCTACATCATCTCCGATCAGATATCAACTAGCGATAATGAAAAAAATATTGAGTGTTATACAACATAAATTTTTTAAAAAAGTTTTTTAGGATTTTAAATTTTTTTACAATTTTATTTAAAATTTAAATTTATATTTAACTACTTAAATTCTCTCTTGTGAAACTGTTAATCTGACTAATTCTTATTGAGACAGGGCACCGTCAATCAGCACTAACGTGGCAACGCGTAATATACATCTTGCAAAAATGGGAAATTCCCATTTCACTCTCCTTGAAAGAAAATAGTATTTAAAATGTCCTTTCCTTGTAATTACTCTCTCTTGACTAAGAAGACAGGTTGGACTGCCACGAGGGGCAGCTCTAGTGGTGGGGCTTTTAAGAGTTCTTCTAGAGACCTCTTGCATTCAAATTTCCATATGCGCATTTCTCGTGGGTGGGTTTATAGCCCTTGAAGCCGTCATCTTCACCTGACTTACTCGGCACAGGTGGTTTGTGGGTTATTATATGTATCCTGAGGAGAAGGTGTCATAATCATCATTAGTCGGGTCCGCAAGGCACTCGGACACCCTGGTTAAAAAAGAAGAAGAAGAAGACAGATTGGACTTAACTTGGATTGTACCACTAGACCTGGAATGGAGCCCCTATCATTGGCTACTGGGTCCATTTCTACAGCCCTATTTATGTAGAGTCCACCATAGCCTGACATGTGTTAGTTGAGCTTTATACACAATAAAGACACATAAGTTATAGACAAATTCAATGGAGCGATTATACTGTATGTTAATGATAATGTAGTATATTATCTAATTAAAATTTAATATGTAATCAATAATTATACATAATGCACTGTAATTGCATAAATATATAAATAAAGGATTTTGATTTGATAGATATACCATATCAGTATACGTATGGTATGATTGCTCCATTCTAGAAGAAGTAGAAGGAAGATGGGTAAAAGGAATACGGGGAAGTCATACTGGTAAATCAAATCTTGAACATCTAGGTCATAAGACGAGAATGATACCAACTGTACTAACTCTCTCTGTTGGTAGTTGCATTCTTCC
>CM075309.1:3570698-3588288 GCA_037672795.1 Lagerstroemia speciosa | reverse complement strand
GCACTCCTAATTTTTTTTTATTATTTCATTCAAGTTCAAGGGTGAAATTTCTATGGGTAGTAAAAAATTGGATTTATATTTACCTAACAGAGTAGATCTCAATCTATTTATTTTTCAATATAATATTTATTCATCAATACCACCTTATGATAACATGATCTACACTTATCATGTGCTCTCAGACACCCAATCTCAGAAACTAGCGTCGAGTCAAACATTTTTGTTCCGTACTCGAGCAAGGGATAACTAACATAAGGTAGACTTTCTATTACATTCTCGGGTTAACAATGTTGTACGTATCGAGCTTTTTCTCTTCCATTCTATTCACTCACTACAAACCGGTCATTTTTCGCCCAGTCTCGACTCCATAAGAGATTAGGTAATAAACCCAATTTATCTGACGTAGAAGAGAAGAGAACTTACTATGAAGATGAATCGCCAGGCTGCCCTGAGAGACAAATTCGGAGACCAAGAGCTTCTCTTCCTTCCGGTAGTAGTAAGCCACGAGAGGCAGCAGGTTCGGGTGGCTGAGCCGCCCGAGCCTCCTCATGTGCTCTTGGAACTCTTCCTTCCCCACGTTGTTCATCTGCCGGAACCGCTTCACGACCATCATGGTCCCTGACGTGAGTGCCGCCTTGTACGACGACCCGAAGCACCCCACTCCCGAGGATCTCGGCCGAGGCCTTGAGAAGATCCGGGAGGTCGAACCTCTCCCCATCGTCCCTCACAAATGAAAGCTTCGTGTCTGCCTTCTTGCTGCTCCCGGAGTGGTCAGGCGACCCCTGCCTCGAGGCCATCGCATCCTTTAAGCTCGTCCTCTTCCGGAGGTTCGGTGGAGCCGGGGTCTCTGGCGAATTAGTCGGTCCATTCTGTCCCCGGCGGCGGAGGACAAGCACGGCGAGGACAAGTATGAATGCCAGTGCAACAACGATGGCAACGATGATGATGGCCGTGTGGTTCGCCGGTCCCTTACTGGAAGGGGAGGTCGTGGACTCAGTCGGGCTAGAACCCGAACATGGAGCCAATGGTGCATCGCACAGTGCTTCGTTTCCTGCTCATGAAGATTTCAAGGTTTGGTAAAAATTATTCTATCTTGATGAATATAGTATCAAAACGAATCCTGTCCATGTTTCGGTTTTTGGTTCAAGGGTTTTGTCTAGCCTGAAATTGATCGTCGATTACTTATCGTTAAGATGTATATATTGTCGGTGATTTCACCTGAGAAGGAGCTCGGATCCAGCTTAGAGAGGCTGGAAGGGATGGGACCCTCCAAAGAGTTACCAGACAGGTTAAAACCTGCAACTTCTGTTTGAAGTCGGGGATGGGGCCGGTGAGCTGATTACTTTCCATTTTCAACTCGACCAGCCTCGGCAACCTGGCCAGTGACCCGGGGATCTTGCCAGCGAACTGGTTGTGGGCCAGATGGAGCTTCTTGAGGGACATCATCCCGTCGAATGCCCCATCGGGGATCTCCCCGGAGAACGTGTTGTGGGACAGGTAGAGTGCCTTGAGGGCTCCAAGCCGGTTGACGGCGGGGATGGGGCCCCGGAAGTTGTTGTTCATGAAGCTGACGGCACGGAGCGACGGGAGGTGCCAGAGGGCGTCCACGTCGATCTGTCCTTCGAGTCCCATGTGCTCGAGCTGGAGGCCCCACACGGACCCGTGGTAGCAGATGACGCCAGCCCAGCTGGAGTAGTTGCTGTGGGCGGTGCAGGGCGGGCTGGAGGTGGCCCAGCTGGAGAGCGCGCCGGAAGGGTCCTTGACGGATGTCTTGAACTTGAGGAGGGTGCCGGCAGGGTCCTTGGTGGAGGACTGGACCATGAGGAGGCCGGCTGAGTCCTCGGAGTCATCATCCAATTCCATGGCGAGCGAGTAGGCCACTAGGATTGTTACCGCGAAGAAGTTACAGTAGGACCAGAGGGGGCGGTGGCGGCCCTGGCAGCGAAAGATGGAGAGGGGCGAGGAGAGAGCCATGGCGGGCAGCGGCGCACACTGGGGCGGGGCGGCGTGCGCGCCCTTCTGCGGGTGGCCTGCAACTCTGTAGAAAGGTGGTGGGCTCTCTCCTTCAATTTGTGGTCGTTCTTTAGTTTCTTCTTCCTCCTCCTCCTTTCGCCGCTCAAAGCACTCCCCTTTGAGCGGCCGGCCTTTGCTTTGATCGTGAGGTGTGGAGGGAGAGGCACGATGAGAGAGGAGAGAGGATGCTGCTGGGGAGACAAGGGGAGAGTTTGCCTTACGAGGTCGCCTGTCGGAACATATGGAAGGCTATGTTTGGAGTCGGTTTCACACAGCTCAGGCACAGACAGGCGAAAGATCTTTGTCTAAGAATAGAGGGCTTGTTAAGGTGAGAGGTTGACGGAGTCTTATGTTGCTTCGCTGTCTGGATGAACTGAGACTCCTCCCTGACAGATTTTCAGGTGAGCTAAGCATATAAATGATAGTATGAATTCGATAAACGATTATTCTGTACACCGATAAAAAGTATTATATCATTTTAAAAAATAAATATTACAGTGACATGATGCTTTTTGCTAATATTTTAAATAACCGATAAAAATTTTCAATGAGGATAGAAGGGTGAAGATAGAATAGGTGGTGACTTGAAAGCCGAGCACATGAGAGTAAATGATAACCGCTTACTGGATGTCTCGAAAATTACGATAACCAACTTAACTGTTAATCGGTGGAAATAATAAATAGAAAATCTTACTACTATGTCAAATTGACTTTAAATTGATATAAAATAATAAATCAAATCGATGGAAAAAATATACCTAGATTCGCATCATATGTTTTAAAGTGACTAAATCAGTCGTACCTGTCTTCTTCATTATCAATTCGAGACTGTTAAGTAATTGATTTGACACCTTATTCTTACCTGAGGTACCGTTCTCACACTAGCATGGTCTTAAAGTGACTGATCAGTCATGCGTGTTCTCCTCTGTTACAAACTCGAGTTTGTTATGTAACTGGCTGTTATATCGACACTGGTATTGGCACCTTATTTTTACGTGAGGCATCATTTTATCGTGATGCTGTCGTGTCTAAAATTAAATTCGAGAAAATAATGAAAGACAGAGGGAGGCCTGGATTAAGGACCACCCTCCAGCCACCTCTCCCAGGGCAGGGTCGCCGGAGGCACCTTGGAGCGCCTCATTTCAAATGCCATAAACTGAGTCATAAGCTCATGTTAAGGCAGTCCCCATTCCAGGTCGTCTTGCAATTTTTTTTTTTTTTAAGAAGACATAGTAGTGACAATCCGATCACCCCACTTCCAATCACCCCACTACGTAATGTTTAGATTTACGTGTTCAACCACAACCATAGTAGACGAATTGAACAACTTGCGCTTTGTCAACGAAGCACCACCAAAAACTTAATATAGTCTAGGAAGCAAGTGTCCAGCACGACAGAAGCTTGAAAGCATCTCTGACAATATGAGAATTGGGTGAAAATAGTGTAAGTTTTGAAAGTATTTCACGAAATAGGGTTCGTTCGAAAGTATTTACCAAAATAGGGTTTCTAAACCGCATCTTGAAGATGCGGTTTTGTTTTTAATGAACCGCATCTTCAAGATGCGGTTTAGTCCGTTTTTTTTTTGCAAATAAGGAACCGCATCTTGATTCCTTTGTTAGTTTTTTTTTTTTTTTTACTTTTGAAAACAAAGTCGCATGTTAGAGAATTTAGATTGAATATTTAGTGTGTAATATATAACAAGTTCGTTTTATAAATATCTGACAAATCTTTTACGTGTAAAATTTATATAAAACTTTGAGAGTAAATTTTACAAGTGTAAACATCTGAATGGTGATTTATACAACGAATTTTGATGTATCATACATTGAGTACTAAATATGTTAATACTTCGTAGAAGTCTTTCAATTATAACTCAATGTGTAAAATTTTTACAAAATTTTAAGAGTAAATTTTATAAATGTGAATACCTGAATAGTGATTTATATAACGAATTCTGATGTGTCACACATTGAGTTTGTCTATTATAAAATGGGCTCGTTTTGTTAATTTCTGTAAAATCTTTACACGTGTAAGATTTTTACAAAATTTTAAGAGTAAATTTTACAAATGTAAATACCTGAATAGTGATTTATATAACGAATTCTAATGTGTCACACATTAAGGTATTAACATATTTAGTACTTAATGTATGATACATCAGAATTCGTTGTATAAATCACCATTCAGGTATTTACACTTGTAAAATTTACTCTTAAAATTTTATATAAATTTTACACATAAAAGATTTATCAGATATTTATAAAACGAACTCGTTATATATTACAGACTAAATATTCAATCTAAATTCCCTAACATGCGACTTTGTTTTCAAAAGTAAAAAAAAAAAAAAAAAAAAAAAAAAAAAAAAAAAAAAACTTAACAAAGGAACCGCATCTTCATGATGCGGTTCCTTATTTGCAAAAAAAAAAATCGGATTAAACCGCATCTTCAAGATACGGTTTAGAAACCCTATTTTGGTAATTATTTTCGAACGAACTCCATTTCGTGAAATATTTTCAAAATTTACACTACTTTCACTCAATTCTCCTGACAATATTGCTTAGAGCAAAATTAGAACCTGTAATATACACCTAACCAAATTGCATAAGAGCGAGTGTAAACCACTAGATCATGACTTGTGCTCGTCAAGATTGAGATTCTTAGATAAACTGGAAATGATGCTAACGAGTAACCCCACAACCTCGCAATCCAAATGAACAGCACAGATCTTCAATAAAAAGGTGTAACTTTCACTCCCCAATTCAAAAAACCACATCTCATACTTAGCTTCACGTGCAGTTCGATGGCAACTGCAGAGTAGCCCAGTATTTGCTTACTATAAATGCGAGATGTGTCCCATACAGCCAAGCTATCGATCTAAACTACATGCCCATTAAACCAATCCGTAATATGCTAGTCAACGATGAGGCAGGTTCTGGGATCAAAATCCGAATACCCAACATCAACGAGACAAAGGCCGTCTGGGGGAGCTGGAGGAGCAGTGGCTCGTCTACAAGTAGAGTCCATGAGTTTTACCAACACTTCCTCTTCTGCACCGGCGGCAGCTTCCCTTATCGCAGTCGCCACAAGCACTCGTACCATCTGAAATGTTTGTTTGCGGTTCTTAAATTAGTAGGTGGAACTATGGGATTCACCAGTATTGCAAGTCTACCAATTTCAGGCATACTTTCGGAACAGAGACAACTAATAGCAAGCAACCAGTTCCAATGGAGTTTAAAAGTAATCTAGCTACAAGGCAGGATGGCCAGTTTGTATGGCTACTCACAGGCACGCTTCCAGAGCAATGAGGACTCCAGCCTCAGTCCAACTGGCCAGACAGTCCAATTCCAAAATTGTGATTACTGGTGTCAGATTGACCCTCACTTTTTTCTATTTTATCAATGAAATGAGGATAACAATAGTGGTCACTCAATTACCATCTGCTACATGATATTCGGGCTTGCGTGCTCAACTGCGAACGTATCAGATAAACTGACCACACCAACATAACACCACCAAGGGCCTAGACTAGCCAGTGTCCGCAAAAACACAAGCTCAATAGTCTCTTCTGACAATATTACTCAAAGCAAAACTCGAACATGTGATCTTAACTTCACCAAACCGCATGAGAGAGGATTTTAGACTACTAGACCACCCTCTTCGTAGTCAGATTGACCATCACTTGGAAACTAGATTACCCTTGCATTAAAGGTTGTAAGAACAGTGGCAAACTTACAACTCTAAAAGGGTATTGGTGAGTATAAACAAATATTGCACAATTAGCTATGATATCAAAGGAGTATGAAAGTACCTTGCGTAGAAAGCGATTTGCCACCAGCTCGACACACATAACTTTTCTTTCTTTCTGAAAATCCAACATCATAAGGAAATCAATGATTATGAGACATGAAAAGTCCAACAAAGAAAAGGCGTTTTGGTGGCCAGAGAGGAGTTCAGACAGAGTAGAACACAGTTCACATTCAAAGTAAAACATGAGAGATGGAGGGGAAGAACATATACCGAGCATCTTAAACAGGCAATTTCAGCTCGAGCATGGTACATGAAGCATTCTGTTGGAGGGCCACTAGGAAGGAAGATGGATCCAATGAGAATGGGACAGTCTGATTCATTTACCATAATCATTTATAACAGCTCAAAACACCAAACAATTTAACCCAAATTCAGCTGAAAAAATTACTACAAAAAAAAAAAAAATTTCATGACTACAAAAGATATACAGCTCAAAAACAGTTCCAAGTTAGCCTTCAATGGCAATAATGTAAGCTTAAAGTAAGAACCTTACATATTTCTCGAAGCCTTAGTATCCCGTGCAAACATTTTGTATGACAAAAGTTTTCCTTCAAGCTCTCGCAGAAATAAATTAACTCGACCAACATAGAACTCTCTTCTTTTGTTTTCCCCTCCCACCTTATCATCCCTGTCATGGAGTATTAAGTCATCGGAGACCTTCCCATCAACAATGAGATCATGAAATCCATTTCTTCTGCCAGCATGATCTTCACAATATCCAAGGGTCCCACTATCATCCTTATTCCCAAAGGATTCCTCATCCTCCCCATCATTCAAGGGAAAGATATACAAGTATCGCCTCCACTTAGCGGTAAAGTTGGGATGAAATTCACGTGAAACCTACAACCACTAGTCTCTGTCAGACCAGTTTCGATCCACACAGTCTGCATATACAGAACGTTCTATCGTTTTCCTAAAACACTCTCCTCCAAGTACAATTCCCCAAAAATCTAAGCGTCCTGGAAACTTGTGATTATCATTAGTAATGCATATCATATTACAGAAATCCTTACCTCGGAGACAGACACAACTCTCAGCTCTCCTGGGGCTACACTATCAATGCATTCTTTGATGTCCTGGGGTTTAACGTCATCTCTCCATGTGTCTGGATCAATAGCAAGGCCAAGTACATAGAGAGTAACCCAGTTTAGAAATATATAAAACTGAAATTCTAGTTTGAAAATAAACTGATCTAAAGCATCGAAATCTTGGTGGCTACAAAATGCCTCAGTAACAGCAGTCTTTCAATTAGTTTATTATACGCATAAAGAAACACCCAAAGGGTAGTGAAAATTGAAGCAAAAGATGCAATAATTAAGTTGGAACAAAATCACAACGTACAGAAGGAACAGACTTGCCGCAGAGCAGTCACTCCTCTATCAGTACGTCCAGCAACAACAGCACAGCCTTCAAGCGGTAAATGCTTCTCCTTGAGCAGCTTAGCTTTCTTCTCATCAACAAACCTCCCAAGAGACTTTTCGATCAGACTGCATGTGTTATAGATGTTAATGCATCAGAATATAGCTAGAAAGAGTAGAACCAGAAGACTTATGAATATGCCAGAAATTTCATTCCCTTTGGCTTCTTTTATTTTCTCCTTCACAGGATAAAGGCAAAAGATGAAAATGAAGTGACTTGGACTAGATAAGATTATATATTTAGCATGCATAACTTATTCTGGGAGATATTACTTTGGTTTTCCAATACATAAGGAAATGAAGAATGTGCAATGGCATTAACAAGATTGGACAGCTAGAGAACATCACTGGCTAAAAGAAAAAACCCAAGAACCAAAAATAACCTATCATTATGCATAGAATGGGATGGCTTGTTCGTCCATATTGTTAGCAATATGACATTTTGTACTTTGTTGAAAAAAAATGGAATAGTAGATTGAACTTCCATTGAAGATTTAGAATTGAACACCACTTAAAATGCGATCAATACACTTTTTTCACATATTCTCCTGATGCTAAAATTCGAAGAGAAAAGGGAAAACTAGAGACATTTCCCCAGAATCAAGCATAAAGAATCAGTTTAAGAGTAAAACTTATTAGGAAATTGTTAGCATGTTGGGGCAAACATCACAAGTAAAATAGCACACACCCTTGAACGGTGTTTAAGCCGGGCTGCTTCTGCCACCCATCAAACGAGCTTCCATGATAGGATAGCACAATCTTAAATGTTTTCCTTGCCCACCTTCCCGTCCTATCCTCTTTGAAAGCAGTCTCCAGTCCAATCTTGTCAGAAGTCTCTAGAACTTCAGTCTCATCGTGACCAAGTTGCTTCACAAGAGAACCCTCTTCACAGTAAGTGTGACATTCGGATTACACAATATGCAATCATTTATAGAAAAGAAAATTACATAGAGTGGAAGAAGCCTTAGATCAACAGAAATTCAACATGCAACAATTGGATCAATATTGAGTGACTTTATCATCATCACAATGACAGCTACAAGAACTGAGACAGTTCAACTGGTAGTAAAACACCGCGGACGACAAACTAAAAAGCTCAAAATTATACAGTACAACAACATGATGAAGCTCAGATCAATCCAAAAACACACAGAGGAAGCATGTCGTACCTCGTTTCGGAACAATGCTGACAGGGACGATTGCCCGTTCACTAGATTGGAGTAAAAATCTCGAACTTCTTGCCACTGCCTATCGTACATGAACTGAAAACTTTCTCTGGCAAGGTCATTTAAAACGACAAAGGAACTTCAAACTTAGTACCCTGTGCAGCTTTATTCGCAAAATTACGAAATTCAAGAATGGACCAATTATGTTAGTCAGAGAAACTCCAAACAGAATTGCATGACTGAAAAGAGAGCTCATTTGGGTATTCGAATGTTGACATGATTCTGCTGGGCAACGGTGACTCTCGCGTGAAAGGCCGTACCTTGCAGTCCAACGAGGGTACAAGGACGGAAGAGTGTGATTGTAGTGTACGCAGACCTTCCTGCCGCCGCTGATCTGCTCCTCCTCCTCCTCCACATGCTGCATCTCCTCCATAGTCGCCGGGCCCTGCGAGAAGTAGAACCTCTTGATATGGGCGACAGATGAGCCCGGCGTCCAACAGCGCCGCCTGACAGAAACAACTGATCGTCGAACTAAACCTTGGACTGGAGCAACGGTGGGGAAGATCAGCATTCAGCTACGCAATCTCTGCAGAGGCCTTCTACCCGCCGGCGCCGGAGCTCCCACTTTGCATAGGCAGCGGCAGGTAGCGGTTAGAGAGTCAACCAGGCAGGGCAGATTCCATATTATGTGTTCAAGTTTCTAAATGGGCCTGATGGTCAAAAAGATCCATGGCCTGGCAATTGAACAGGGGTGAATTGATCAGGAAAACAAACAAAAAAAAAAAAGAATAGGATTAATTGGTTTCAATATCCTGTATTTTTTTGATATTGCCCGGACTACACCATATATAAGACCGATTTTTAAATTTTAAATTCTAAATTCAAACCCTACTATGTTAAATCTTGGAATTAAATACTACCTAACTTGTTTATTTTTTTAACCTCTATACTATGAATTACTTCGATATTTTTCATAATTATTATTATTTCATGGATAATAATCAAATTATATAATTTTAAGTATGTTTGGATTAATTTAAATATTATTTATTATTCCTTATAAAAATAATATTTATTATTGATTTTAAATTATAAAGATATTTTTAGCATAAAAATTTATCAAATATGAACAATTATTATATTAAATAAAAGTTCATTAATTCAGGAAGGAGTTACAATAATGAAGTTATGAGCGATTAAAATTAATTGCGTGAATTAGTGACAAGTTCCGATTCTAGATATCCTATGCATTGAAATCGGAACTAGAGCCAATCGGTTCCTTAATTTATTGTTAGAAACTCACCCTATTTTTGTTGAGATCTATTAAGAATCTACTCAATACAATAAATTTTTATCGTTTCCGAATTTACCCCTATATCTGTGGACACCCCTGGAATTAGAGATCCGCCGCTCTCAATCTCGTGGATAGATGTGAGGTTTTGCACATCTTTTTTGCAGTATTATTATAAATTCATTACCTTTTTTTTTATAAAAATTATAATAATATAAAATACTACAAGTTAATACTTTATATTATGATTGATGAAATCTTTATATGTTATTTTCGGATTGTAACCAACCATCCTTATTAGGAAATTCCGGTTGTGCCCTCAAAAATCATTTTTGACAATTAATCTCTGTTTTCTTTTTCCAGCTAAATAAGGTCTATAAGACGAATTGATTTTGAAATTATTTTTGCTTGCAAAAATTTGAAACCCAATGAATATTGATTAATTTAAATTTCATTGAACTCGCTGATAAAAAATTTTCACGTTTGGTTTATTTATTATGTAGCACCTATTTTTATTATTTTAAGTAAATTTAGCAAATTTAGTTTAGGTTTTATTTTCGTTTTTAAAAATTTGTCATTCCCTCTAACTCATATTACATGACATTTAGTCTTTCTATCTTATTGAAATAGTGTAAAAAAATTTATTTAACTATAATATTATAAATATATAAATTTATATTATATTTCACATAATGTTGCCAATTTATTATGTATTGCGTGCGGGCTCGCGTCTCGCCTCGCCCTATCCCATCGGTATTCCTAGTCTTTACCTAATATAGGAATATTAAATAAAGAGAAATAAACGAGCACTTAACTCTTACAGTGAGTATCGAACTTATAATTTTTTAATTATGAGTCAAAATCTAATACTACTGCACGAGATCACATCCTCAGTTATATCTTGAAATTAAGCGAACAAATAAGCAAATAAAAGTTCAAGTAAATCTACACCTTAGTCTCTAATGTTTGAATGAACCAACACTTTAGTCGCTATTCCTTTTTTACCAACATTTAGGCCCAAAAACTCATCATTTTGCCAGCAAGTTGGTTTAACAGTGATGATGCCGTTAAATTTGTCCACATGACATCCTAGCTAACTAACATGAACAATGCGTGATAAATAATTTTTTTTAATTTTCACTACCAAAAATGATGCCGTTTTATTTAAATAAAAGTTATAATTACAATTTTACTATTCACGATTTATTAAATTTTCAAATAATGCTATTTGTCATGAATTTTCAGTGTTACCATTCATTAACATCTCTCGGTTAGGGTTGGTTTTACTATTCGTTACCATCTGTCGGTTAGGGTTAGAGTTTCAATGTATCATTCATTCATATTAACGTCTGTCGGCTAGGGTCGGTGTTACCATTCATTACGATATGTCGGTTATGGTCAGAGTTATGAAATCCTGGACAAACAACGTTATTTGAAATTTTAATAAATGGTGAAGGGTAACTTGTAATTACAACTTCCATTTAAACCAAACAATATTGTTTTTATTACGACGAATTTTAAATTACTTCTCCCATGGTGTTCATGCCACTTAAGATGCCACGTGGGCAAATTTAACACTGTCCAACTTAATGGGAAAATCATGAATATTCAGACCTAAATGTTGACCCAAAAAAAAAAGAATGTGAACTAAAAGTATTAGTTCAGTCAAATATTAGGAGCTAAAACGTAAGTTCACTCTACAAGTTTCCCTTTGAAAGCAAAACCCATGAGAAAGCTAAATTGCACTTTGGCTCCTGAATTTCGGCCGAATTGCATCTAATCCCCTGAAGATATTCGTGAATATGCACAAAGCAACAGACCCCGAGCAAGAAATCATCATAGAGGAGGCGGCATGCTGACAGAACCCTAGTTTGAAACCTCTGCTCTGCGACTCGATAACCCCGGAAAATGGCGGACGAAGCTAACAGAGCGGTAAGACTAGACTCCCATTTTTTCCCATCTTCAGAAATTCAGTTTAATTTTCTCTGGGCAGCTTACGGGATGAATCAAACATGAAAAGAACAATGTTTCTTGAGAGACGTTTATGTCTTATATACATAATTTTTCTATGTTGGATTCGAGTTGAAGTTGCATCAAGTTTGGTTAGTTCAAGATTGATCGATTTCAGGGTTTTGGACGATATGTTAAAATTGCAGGCCTTTATGGAGATTCAAGCTCGTATGATTGAGAACACGGGCAAATTGAAGCAGGTTAGTGATGCATAGCTTCTGATCTCATTCTTGAACTTTAATTGAATCGTTTTCTCTTAAACATTTCCATGTTTTGGAGGGAATGGCTATTGTTTGGTGAGGTCTAGGCGGTAATTTCACTTAGATGTTACATTTGCAGTTTCACACTCATTCTACTGCATTGCCTCGGTAATAGGTAGCTAATGGGTGTTCTTGTGTTCATTGAGCTAGGAATGAGTTAGAAATCTTTGCTCAATCAATGTACTCCCTTTGGTTAGGAAAGTGTTGCCTGTAGTGGCCAACCATGCTCGAATTGAATTAGACAATGGCCAATGGTTTTCTGAATGCATGCACGCCAAAAAAGAAGTTAGAGGTCCTGGATTTCTTTTGTGGATGACTGCTCTAGTTGGCAGCTATTTGGTTGGATATGAAGACCCTCTGGGTGCCTTGACGTTTCTTTGTCCTCGGAGACTGAAACACATAACTAACTCAGTGCTGAATATTGTATAGGTTACTATGTTTCCCTGATAAAAAGATAATATTATGATGCATTAGCATAATTTTTTTTTACCAATAGAGGAACTTGTTGGGATCGCCGGTTGCGGAACCCGCACTTTATTACAACAGAAGTACAGATAGAGGATCTAATAGAGGAAAAGAAAAACACCAAAATATATGTGAAAAACCTCCAAACGAATCAGAGTAAAACCATGGGCAAAGTATGGAAGGATTTTACTCTAACAAAGGTTTAGCACACCTTCTCTTTGTTAGTAAGGAGTGAACAATAACAATAACCACTCTATTATTACAAAAAAAAATGCCCTCAATTTATGAAAGGAAAGATTGAATAATTCAGGGCATAGATGTTTTTCTCCCTCTAAAACTCTCTCTTTCTAAAATTGGAGCTCTTGCTCTCGACTCTCCTCACCAGCCTTCTATTGGATGACCTCTCCGTGGGATGTCTTCCTCTAAGAGCTCTCTCTAGCTCGTCCGATAGCTCTTTTAATCCTGTGGGGGCAAGGCTCTATTTATAGAGCTCGTACCACTGCCAATCAAAGGCAATTTGTCTTAATCGCCTTAATTAAAAGGCATTGACAGCTAGACCTTTGATTCAAGGTAGGGTGCTTCTGACTTTGACCTGCATGGACAAATTCATGCACTCACTTGAAGCTTCCATCCATTTATACATGTGCTCAAATCGATTCTGACTTCAATTGATACTTAATTGATAAGAATAAAAGCTTTAACGCCAGCTTAATCAATAAAAGTGACTTTACATTCAACAAATTTCCACTTAAAGTCATTTTTGCTGTAACCTTTCTATCCTATTCACTTTGTCACTAATGCTAGGTGTAAATTAGCAATAGCGTTACCATCCATCTCGTTCCACTTATCATCGTCAAGCTTGATGGGCCTTTCTCTAATTGCCTCCAAGCAATTATCTTTTCTTAGAATAGCCTCCATCCTCATTTTCCACAATGAGAAATTGTTCCCATTGAACTTCTATATCTTGCGCTCCATTGCCATACTTGATGGTGCCTTCCTTCCACTAGCCGAATTTAAATGTAGCGCAAAAGATTAGCTATTAACCTGACTCTAATACCACTTGTTGGGGATCGCTAATTGCAGAACTCGGCACTCAATTACAATTGAAGTCGAGATAAAACATCTAATAAAGGAAAATATAAATATCAAGATATACGTGGAAAACCTCCAAATGAATCAAAGTAAAACCATGGGCAAAGTATGGAAGGATTTTACTCAAACAAAAGTTTATAACACCTTCTCTTTGTTAGTAAGGAGTGAATCTCTTGTAAGAGGAGAAACTACCATCAATTTACGAAAAGAAAGACTGAATAATTTGGGGGATTTACAGATATTTTTCTCCCTTTAAAACTCTCTTTCTTTCTCAAATTAGGGCTCTCACTCTTGCTCGCAGCTCTTCCTCTCTATGGGATCCATACACCTATCTGCGACCTTGCCTTTGTCCGAGAGCACACACTATATTGTGGGAGGACAAGCTCTTATATAGAGCTCATCAACTGCCTTTAAGCTTGGCGGTTTCGATGTGGGATAGCAATTGTGGACACCACCTTGCATGCCAATCAAGTATGAGTTGACATTTTTTTTGGGGTAAAAGTGGCTTTACTACCATATTTCTCCCACTTAAAGTCACTTTTGTTGTAACCTTTTGAACCTTTCGATCCTTTCCACTTTGCCACTTATCCAAGATAGGATCCTAAAAATAGTGAAAGGTGCGTTTGTACTAATGAAAGCAGAAAAGACAGCCGCCAATCTGTACATGCTTAAAGGAGAAACACTTCTGGAAGGAGAAGCGCCTATTCTGTTATCAAGTTCGGTAGAAGAATCAACGATGATGTGGCATTGTAAGCTTGGCCATATATCGGAATGAGGCTTAAGGATTTTTGCTGAATGGAATCTTCTTCCAGGGCTCAGAAAGGTTTTGCTGCCCTTTTGTGAGCATTGTGTCGTTAGTAAGCAGCATAGATTGAAGTTCGGCAATTCAAGTTCCAGAAGCAAAGTTATCCTAGAGCTGATCCACTTGGAGGTTTGGCAGGCATCGATTACATCCCTGGGAAGTGCAAGGTCCTTTGTATCTTTTATTAATGATTATTCTAGGAGATGTTGGGTGTATCCAATCATGGCAAAGATGGATGTATTCTCTATTCTCAAAGTGCAGGTAGAAGCCGAAATTGAGAAGAAGATAAAATGCTTGAGGACAGATAACGGTGGAGAATATATTGTTGTAGAATCTAATAGCTTCTGCCTACGAAAAGGTATCAAGAGACAATCCACGGTGCAATATACTCCACAATAGGATGGAGTAGCAGAGCGAATGAACATAACCTTGTTGGAATGGATAAAAGCAATGTTGAGAACTGCAAGACTAGCTCAATCCTTTTGGGCAGAAGTAGTCAAAACCGCTTGCGATGTGATCAATTGGTCACCATCAACTGCAATTGATCTAAAGACACAAATGGAGATGTGGACTGGTAAGCCGGTGGATTGTTCTTATTTACACATTTGGAAGTCCTACATATGTCATGTACAACACCAAGGAAGCATCGAAGTTGGATCCGAAATCTAGAAAATGTGTTTTCTTAGGGTATGTTGATGGAGTCAAGGGGTACCGCCTGTGGAATCCCATTGCCCTCAAGGTGATAATAAGCAGGGACTTGATCTTCTTGGAGGATAAAGTACCAAGGAAAGGAAATGATAGCACCTTAGATGAGAAAATAGAGAGTACTGTAGTTTAGGTTGAAGGTGGAGAAGAACAAAATATTTCAGATTCTTCTGAAGCTGCACTAGAGCATGAGTAACAAGAGCAAGCTGAGTTTACAACTCCACAAGTTAGACGGTCAACTTGGGACAGGAAAGAACCAGCTTGGCACTCAGCTTATATTATGGAGGATAATGTTGCATATTGCCTTCTAACAAAGGATGGAGAGCCATCAACTCTCCATGAGGCTACTGAAAGCACAGAAGCTTCTTAGTGGATGGCAGTAATACAGGAAGAAATGGAAGCCCTTCATAAAAATTAGTCATGGGATCTTTTTTCGCTACCACAAGGAAGAAAGGCTATCTGTAATAAGCGGGTCTATAAGATCAAACGTGATAGCAATGACCAAGTGGAGCGCTTTCATGTTAGATTGGTGGTAAAAGGATTTGCTCAAAAAGGAGTCAACTTCAATGAAATATTTTCCCCTTTTGTTCAGCTTACAACAGTTTGAGTAGTCCTGTTGATATGTGCTACATCATACTTGCACTTGGAGCAATGGATGTGAAAACTGCATTTATTCATGGTGAACTTGAAGAAGAAATTTATATGCTCCAACTACATGGATTTGAAGAAAAAGGAAAGAGAACTTGGTTTGCAGGTTTAACAAACAAGCTCTATACGGTCTCAAATAGGCGTCGAGATATTGGTATAGAGATTTGATTCCTTCATTATGAGCCTTGGATACAACAGACTTAGTGCAGATCCTTGTGCGTATTACAAGAGATTTGGTGATGATTGTTTTATTATTTTTGTTGTTGTATGCTGCCGACATGTTAGTAGCAGGCCCCAACAAAGATGTATTTTAGAATTGAAGGCTTAATTGGCTATGGAGTTTGAAATGAAGGACTTGGGACTAGCAAACAAGATTCTAGGGATGCAAATTTACCGAGGCAGAAAACTAGGGAGGATTTGGCTTTCCCGAAGAATTACTTGAAGAAGATCTTGCAGCGCTTTGACATGCAAGATTGTAAGCCAATGTCTAACCCTTTCCTATTAATTTCAAGTTATCCTCCATTATGAGCCCTAGATGAAGCGCGAAAGAATGAAATGTCTCAAGTATCGTATGCATCAGCAGTAGGTAGTTTGATGTTCACTATGGTGTGCACTAGACCATACATTGCACAAGCAGTAGGAATGACTAGTCGATACATGGTGAATCCTAGTAGAGAGCATTGGATACTGTGAAGAGGATCGTGAGATATCTCAAGGGTACCTTGGATGCCGCATTGTGTTATGGAGGAACAAACTTTACTGTTAGAGGCTATGTTGATTTGGATTATGCAGGTGATCTCGATAAATAAGTCTACCACGGGCTATGTCTTCACTCTTATTGGTAGAGTTGTTAGCTGGGTTTCGAAACTGTGTCTATCGTGACTACGTCAACGATAGAGGCAGAATACGTGGCAACTACAGAAGCTAGCAAATAGGCAATTTGGTTGCAAATGCTTTGGAGGAGCTCGAACACAATCAAGAGAAGATTGCTCTTTTTTGTGATAGTCAGAGTGCTTTGTATCTTGCAAGGAATCTAGCATTTCATTCGAAGACAAAGCATGTATGAGTTAAATATCATTTTGTCTGGGAAAAAAGGTGGAGGAAGGAAGTGTGTATATACAGAAAATCCATAAATTGAATTGGTTTCATTCTTCTATTGGCCTAGCAGAAGTGTAAGCGGCATGAAAGTGTCAAAGTGGAAAGAATCAAAAGGTTACAATAAAAGTGACTTTAAGTGGGAGAAATGTAGTAGTAAAGCCACTTTTGCGGTAAAAAATGTCAACTCATGCTTGATTGGCATACAAGGTAGGGCCCACAATTGCTATCCCACATTGAAACCGCCAAGCTTAAAGGCAGTTGAAGAGTTCTATTAGGAGCTTGTCCCTCCACAATATGGTGTGTGCTCTCAGACAAAGGTGAGGTCTCGGATGGAGGAAGAGATTACACGGAGAGGAGCCGCACATGCCTGCCAGTGAAGAGCCAAGAGCAGGAGCCCCAATTTGAGAAAGAGAGAGAGTTTTAAAGGGGGAAAAACATTTGTAAGTCCCCTAAATTATTCAGTCTCTCCTTTCACAAATTGAGGGTAGTTTCTCCTGTTATAGGAGAGTGGTTATTGTTATTGTTCACTCCTTATTAACAAAGAGAAATGTGTTGTAAACCTTTGTTAGAGTCAAATCCTTCCATACTTTGCTCGTGGTTTAACTTCGATTCATTTGGAGGTTTTCCACATATATTTTGGTGTTTATCTTTTCCTCTGTTAGATCCTCTATCTCGATTTCAGTTGTAATCAAGTGTCTGGTTGCGGAACTAGCAATCCCCAACAGAACTTAATAATGTGGACACAGATCTGAGTCACTCTAGTGGAAGGTTCAGCATATGAAACATTGTCATTGCCAAGATGCAGTTAAAAA
>CM075309.1:3548674-3570198 GCA_037672795.1 Lagerstroemia speciosa | reverse complement strand
TAACTACGCTAGATGTCAAACGCATAAATAAGTAAACATAGATGTGTTTCCTTTACCAACAAAGGTTGGCTCAAGTGGAAAGGACTTGCGTCGCTTAAGTAGATAACCCGATTTCGAGTCTCTATGAAAACAGCAGACCTTCTTGAGAGGGGCTATCCAAATTAGTCGGGAGTCTACGGATACCGGATACCGGATGAGAAACCAAAGAAAAATGTGTTTTCAAAAATGGAATTTATAATTGTTAATAATACAATTAAAGATCAATCCTTTTAAGGGAGACAAAAGACGGTGAAAGGACTGCAAGAGCTCGGTCTTGACCCGGCAACATTGCTTGAAGCTCGATTCTGAACGAAACTTGTCAATGGTGATTGAAAGCCACAGAGAAAATAAAGACAGATAGAGAAGGACGTTGACAAAAGGGCTGGAGTCAAAGCTTTTGAGATTGACAGAATTGAAGGAGGAAGAGTCATTCTCGACCCTCTCGTTTCTCCGTTGGAGCCTCTGCTCTTGGAGCAAGTCCGACAATTTCGACAACTACTACACTACTCCTTCGCCTGTTGCCACAGTCCCCCGGCAGGCAGTTATATTGGAGCCGCTGCCGTTCGTGTTCCTGTTCCTGTTCCCGCCATCCTCGAGCTTCTCAGTCTCGATCCCCACCAGGACATTGTCCTTCACTGCAGTAGTTCTCGAGGAGGCTAGAGGGCCTGTGCTGGGTATTTCGATGCATAGGGTGGCAGCAGCCAGGGGGAAGATGCTGACGCCAATCGGGCTGTTGCCGCGGCGGAGGGAAGGATGGCTGTGTGGATATGAGGTCGTCCCGGAGACCGAGCATGTTTAGCGAAAAGAGAGGCAAACGAGAGAAGGGTAGCCAACGCTTAAAAAGACATTGTATATAACAATTTTTAATTTCTTATTGGAAGGATGTTGAGGCAAGTAACCCTTATCTCTTATTTGTGACTATGTAGTCTTTACGAGTAGTGATCGTGATGGTCTTAGTCTACTTACTCTCTGAGGTATGCTGAAATGAAAAAAAATTACTACAAAGTCGATTGACGATGATTTCGACATATGAGAGTGTGGGAGGGGAAAAGAGAGATGGATGAACTCAAGATTTTATTTGCCAAAAAATATAAGTATCAGAAAAATATGAAAATTTTGTACTATATTATAATATTTTAAAAGTTGTACCATATTATAACATTAGCCATATTTTTTTTTACCATTGGTACTCTTTT
Organism: Lagerstroemia speciosa; assembly: GCA_037672795.1. NCBI lineage: Eukaryota > Viridiplantae > Streptophyta > Magnoliopsida > Myrtales > Lythraceae > Lagerstroemia > Lagerstroemia speciosa. Next base: position 3,568,963 of record CM075309.1, on the reverse strand, counting down.
CAAGGTTTTTATTACCATGTCATTCAAATTTTCCAGGTCAATGCTCACGTAGATGCCACTTCAACAGTAGTTAACAGTGTTCAAAAATAATTAACGATATGTACTATTAATCTTAATTTTTCAAATATTTAATATTATTATGTAATGTTTTAAATATTTTGTATCATATAATATCAGTCAAATCTTTTTGTACCATTCATGCTTTTTTTCCCTCATTCTTAATATCATCTCCTTAATCATGAACAATGATCGTACTTATTTCAAATGTCTATACATCAATTCGGTTAGGCCGCTCTCGTGACTGACAAGCTTCCGTACTTTAAACATTGAACTAAGTAACTTTAAGACACGGGTGATATAGTTTCTTATGATGCATTTAAACTTTTACAACACACAATTGTCTCCTTGTTCAACAATAAATGCATAGTCTGATTTACCAATTAGCTAAAGAAGTGGACAGTGATTGGGGTAGGAATGGCAATGGGATGAGATAGGTATTTAAAGATTCAGATCCACTCCGCATCCTGCACGGATTGACCCATACGTGACTAGTCAGGGTCAAATTTTAATAGTATAATTAAATAAATTTAAAATAATTATAATTTATAGAATTTCAATAAAATTAAATGATTATTATCTAATTTATTAAGATAAAAATATTTATAAATTTAATAAAAGCTAATATTAAAATATATTGTAATATAATATTATGTCATAAAAGGAGTCCAGTTAAATCAGTCCCAAACAAGGTCGGGTCTCATGGGTCGTGTTGCCATCCCTGGGAACCCTAGGCCCCGCTTTTAGTAAATAAAGCGGTCGCATTTTACGAAAATAGTGGCCTAAAAGCTATCCTTCCAAAACTATTCCCATATATTCTTAAATGCTGATGTGACAGTTACTGTGGATTACCGTAATTTTTATAGTGAATTACTATTGTTGGTGTGAAAATGATTCCTGTCGGAAGGTTATTTGTATATGTTATCGGAATCTGACTTTTCTGTGTTGATTTTTCAAGCTAAAAAAAACATATACGAAACCATTTAAGTAATAAAAAACCAACCACTAACAGTACGACTTTATTGCGTGATTTTTCTGATTCCAAATTTCAATATAATAATAAAATTAAATATAAAGTAAAAAAATAAAAATTCATCACGGTTAATAAAAATTACTCAAGTTTAAACATCAAAAAATATCATATTACCATCAAAATTTAACATTAATATAAATTAATAAATATATTTTTTTTACATGATTAGATCAGTCTTGGTCCTCTCTAGGTTTTTTAGGAAGGGGTGAAAATTTCTCAGGTCGGTCTTATAGCCCTAAAAAACTATCTGACCATCCATAAAATCAAGTTTTTGGGTTGATTTGATCCGAATTTTTCATTGTTTTAGTTTTTTTTTTAATTTTTCATTTACGCCCCTAACTATTATAAACTGAATATACAAATGAATTTAAAGATATACAAGGAATGAGTTGAAAGATATGTAGAAAATTAAATGAGATCCTTATTATCAGATCACACATCGATAAAATCAAGAAATAATAATTATTTATAAGTTAACTGAGTACTACCATCCAATAGCTTATACTTTTGGGTAAAAACGAATTCGATCTTTTATTAAGATCCATTACTATTAATAATACAGTATATGCGCGTCTGACCGTATGATAATTTCTGACGTAAAGTCGAGCCCCGTATCCGGTAGTCCCTTGTGAGTATAAGCTAGCAATCATGTCAATCTCATCTAGGCTCGGTCGTGTGCTTTGCTGGCGGTCTACTCATAACATATACAAATAAACACTTGTCACATCAGTATATTTTCTATAATGGCCACATCAGCACACAGGACACTGGAACGAAAGGTAGTTTTGCAGGACCGTTGGTTTGAGAAATACTTCAAGAAAATGACTGTTTTGTGGGTAACCTCCCAACTTTTGCCTTTTTTTTTTAAAAAAAAATATTGTACCATGTATTTTCCCATATGAGTTTAAGCACACATCTCGATCTGAGATCGAGTCGGGATACCTGAAAAGAATTCTCATCGACTCTCCCAATTTAAGATGCGATCATGAAATTAACCATTTAGAGGTTTAGCAAGAGATCATTAGATCAACTCCAATTGATCAGCTTCTAACTTTTGTCATTGCTTGGCTGGGCAACATCTAAACTGAACGACAAAGACAGGTTTGGAAGTGCTCCTAACCTTAACCCGTTTACCAATTTCCATGAAGGGCAAGAGGCCAAAATTTTAGCCCCCTTTTGCGACTCTTATGCTGTCTGAAACCCATTAATCTCTGCATTTATATTGTAAGTAGGTTTGCCCGCATTATGTATAGTATATATTATCTTAATAAAAATTATTAGAAATATTTATTTATATACGATTAAACAGAGTATTATCTATAATTAATTTTTTAAGAAAAATAATATATACATAACTTTTAAATTAGATATATATAATAGTGGGTTGTATAAATAAAGTGCAATCCATAATTTATAAGTAATATCACTGATAAAAAAGTGAGGAACGAAATATAAGAATTAAAAATAAATATATTAGAAAGAAAAAGAATTCAGCAGAGTGGAGAGGAGTTTTTTTAAGTGAGAGAGAAAATAGTGAAAAAATGAGTAGTCATACTCATTAAATTTACGATCCCGTCCTCCATTCTAATTTAGGAGCTGACGAAATTTTAATTAAAGATAATTTAAAAAGAAAAAAAAAGACAGTAAAAGGGCCATTCCTTAAAAGTAATAATGCATCGAATCGAAGATGTATTTTATATAAATATTAATAAAAAGATTTCCGTTTAAAGCTAAATAAGCCCAAAAGAGAGACAGGAGTTCAGTAGGCTGACGTTTGGCGTTAGGAAACGGAACAGGAGAGAGATTGTGTGTGAGCGTGCGAGCATTGAAAACGGCGTCAGTTCGCCGTCAAGTGGGATCGGCCCAGGCTCCACAGTGCATGCTGCCAGGCAGCGTTCTGCCCGAGGCACCCGACAACTCCTGCCCATTAAGAATTCAAGAATCGATTTATTATAAAGAATTTATACGTGTTAAAATTGATTTTAACTCACCTGCCACCATAGGTTTTAGATTGAATCTCATTTTGAATTTTCATGCATGTATTTATTACATTATTCCCTTTTTTGGGTGATGGGTCCCGTTTATATTCTTTAAAAAAAACAAATATTAATTTAAGTATAAAAATTAACAGAAGTGAGCATCGAATAATTAAAATCACTGCTTTTAAAAATTATAATCAATTCTTGAAAATAGAATCGATATCTAACTTCTTCATGTTAACTCTGCCTTTTTCCGACTCTTTTCCTAATCACATTTTATCTTAATTTAATAAAATAACAAATGCGAAACCCTCAAACGACAGGGACAGACATGCCGTGAATGGATAATCTAACTTCTCCATCACCATCACGGTTGAGAAACTCTCCCGTGGGCGAATTCATGCCGATACATGACACGGTGAACTTATCCCGTGAATTGTTCTACGCGTCACTGAATGTCTTGAGTCACACATGAAAAAATGAATATTACCTTGAGAAAAAAAGATGGTGCGGCGACACTTCATGATATAACGTATTAAGTATCTGACGGATGATGTGATGAGCCCATTAAAAAATTCCCTCATCTCATTTTGTTCAAATGATTCGATGATTTCTTTCCTCAAATAAAGTTTTATGTCCGGGTCTCGTGGCCGATAAGAAAAATCTATGACTTTCTTCCAACCAGTGAATCGACTCAGTTCGAAATTGAGTTAGTCAGAAATCGTTGTCCAGTGGTCTACCTGACAGTGATATACTATCGTTGTTGCTCCACACGTTAACTGGCGGAATCACCAGATGGGGGCGGTGCTTACACATCAGAAGAATCAAACCTGGCTGGTTTTTCTCTGCGATGATTGATGATGATACCACAAGATTGAGCCTTGAACCCTCTGGGGAGAGAGGTTTAGTTGTTCCCTTTTCAACCTGGCTGGTTTTCCTCTGCGATGATTGATGATGATACCCACAAGATTGAGCCTCGAACCCTCTGGGGAGAGAGGTTTAGTTGTTCCCTTTTCCTCCTGTCCATTGATGTCTACCTTTTCCTTACGCCTTTACTCTCTCTCTCTCTCTCTCTCTTCTCTCTCTCTCTCTCTCGCTGTCATCATCGTCTTTAAGCTGATCGAGCTCAGCTTCACCTTGTTCATGAATGGCATAGATTCTTGAGCTCTCCCCTTAATCCATTTAGCACAAGCTCCCAGTCTTCCCTTCCCCTTTTCCTTCCTCTGCTTCCTGTCGTCCAAAGGAATCTGCTTTTCTGCTTCTTTAGCAGCAGGTATATCGTTTCCTTTTTTCACCAGCCAACGCTGCACGTCTTCCATGGACACAGAGCTTCTCTTTCACTTCTTGCAGGAAATCTGAGGGGGGATTCTTGAGATCTTCTCAGCTCTGCAACGAATCCCGGGGTTTCGAGCCGCTAAATTTATCATCTTTCCCCTGGAATCCGTCTTCTTGGGTTCTTGAGAACTGCTTATTGCTTCCTCTCTCTTGAGATCAGCCCTTTCGACTCCCTTCTTGCTCTGCTCAAGCTCCCAAGTCTCTTGACTCATAGAAGATCCTTTCTTCTCCATCCCTAACTTATGGGGAGCTCACGCTGTTATCGGGTTCGTGGTCTTACTGTCGGCGGCGGGCTCGGCGAGCGGGATTGGTGCGAACTGGGGGACGCAGGCGTCCCACCCTCTGAACCCAGATATAGTGGTGAGGATGCTGAGGGAGAACGGATTCCAGAAGGTGAAGCTCTTGACGCCAATTACGACGCGCTGAGGGCGCTCGGGAGGACTGGGATCGAGGTCATGGTCGGGATCCCGAACGACATGCTCTCCACCTTCGCCACGAGCCTGAAGGCAGCCGAGAAGTGGGTCTCCAAGAACGTCTCCACCCACATCTCCACCAGTAATGTCAACATAAGGTTAACTGCAAAGCTTCCCTTTTCTTGAACTACCTGTTCTTGGGATGCCATTCTGTGTGCTTCCTTCCACTAACGCAGTTGATTTCACCTTGAGGTTCAGTCTTTGTACCTAATTGATGATGAGTGTATGAAGAATATATCTAGGGAAAACTCTAATGGCAGGCTGGACAGTTAAGTGGGTGGAGGAAATGACTACGAGCCATTAGATTTTTTGACAGTGAACCATTGGATTAGACTGCTGATCGATCAAGTAACTGGAAGATAGAGCTTCCAAATATCTAAAGGGAGTGCAGAATTTTCAGTACGACGAAGATGAGTTTATGGGCTGGCTGGTCTGCAAGTGTTCTTGTCGGGTTTTGGATGTTAATTGTTAGTAGAGCTGATCCTTTGGGTGTTTGTGCTTTATTATATAGTCTATTGTGCAAAGAATCGGCATGTATATTATACCTATCTAAAATCCGTAAGTAGTGCAGCTTTCAGTTAGAAGATTCTATTCACCCGGTTCTTTGTTGCTCGTAAAAGCCAGTTTGGAACCTGGGGTTGGTTATGAGCTGATTGAAGATGCTTCTCTAACTTGTTTGAAGTGACTGTAACTGAACTATATGCAATCCAAGCAAGTTCATTGTTTGCAAGTTCGCTCTTTCCTCTGTTTTCGATCCGATGTTTGTCAGGTTTAAGCCAGCGGTTGGTTTTTCATGTGAAAAGTGACAGCTATGCAAATGAGAAAGGCTTTAAGTTGATGCCGAATCGGCTTTAGATGCATTTGAGGTTGTAGGTTTCTGCATCAAATTTTTCAGCCTCTTTCCTCCTCCAGTATCTCTGTGTTCCGATATGCTTTCTTGTTTCACTGTTAGTTTCTTTTTCAAGAGTCATTGGGGGCTGCAGCCATAGGATGGCCATTGTGTTCGCTGTATATTCTACGAGGACAGATACCTTTCCGGCTATCCTTTTGCCTTTTAATAGTGATCAATTTCATGCTTTCGGTTTCTCTTACTCTTACCAACCATCATTCCCAACTATTCCACGTTGCAATTGACTCTCCTAGAGGAAAAAGTCTTTACATGCTGGTGTGTTAAACACCCATTGGCTTGATTTACATGCCACCTGCTATGGCCGTTACACAAAAGGCTCTCTCTCTTTGGAGAAGCTGCAAGACCTTGATGCATTTTGTCTTTTGAAATTCTTTGTCCCTTGACTGTGTTCTTTTGATCTTTACAGGTATGTGGCGGTTGGGAACGAGCCATTCCTTACACATACAACGGGAGTTTCCTCCAGACGACCTTCCCAGCCCTGCAGAACATCCAATCTGCCCTCGTGAGGGCTGGCCTCAGCAACCAGGTGAGGGTAACCGTCCCTCTCAACGCCGACGTCTACGAGACCTCGTCAGGGGTGCCCTCGGGAGGTGATTTCCGAGCTGACATCAAACAGTACATGATCCAGATCATCAAGTTCCTCAGCGACAGTGGTTCCCCCTTCACCGTGAACATCTATCCCTTCATAAGCCTCTACATCGACCCTAACTTCCCCGTTGACTACGCTTTCTTCGACGGCAATGCCACTCCCCTGACCGATGGCTCATCGACCTACTACAACATGTTCGATGCCAACTACGACACGCTCGTGTGGGCCCTGCAGAGGAACGGGTTCGGGAATCTGCCCATAATTGTCGGAGAGATTGGCTGGCCTACTGATGGAGACAGGTATGCAGAAATGTTGTCCGCCTATTATAGTGAACTTAGGAACATTTACCCTTTGTTTGGATGGAGGTTGAGGAGGGGAATGGAAAGGAAGGGAATGAAGGGGAAGGGAAAGGGAAGGGAAATGAAAGTGAAATCTTAACCTTGTTTAGAGCCTCTATCAACACTTGAATGGAGAAGGAGATTTGAGTATCCAAAAGGCAAGCCAGTGAAGTCATAATTAATTAAGGATAGAGGAGGAGAATGGAAGGGTGGTGAAAAGGTTAAGTCCATTTACTATATTATCCTTCTATATGGATCTCTTACTAACAAAAAAGAGAGGGACAACTTGGTCATTCTATACTTTTTGACTGTTTCATTAACTTTCCCCTTCAACTCTTTACACCTCCTGGACTAAGATGTGGTAATTTACCAATTTGACACAGGAACGCGAACTTGGTCTATGCCCAACGGTTCAGCCAAGGCTTCATGTCACACACCTCGGGTGGCAAGGGGACACCCATGCGGCCCGGACCCATCGATGCCTACCTTTTCAGCCTGATCGACGAGGATATGAAGAGCATCCAGCCAGGGAACTTCGAGCGACACTGGGGGATCTTCTACTACGACGGGAAGCCGAAGTATTCCCTCAACCTCGGGGCCACGAACTCGGGATCGCTGATCGGGGCCAGGGGCGTGCAGTACCTTGAGGCTAAGTGGTGCGTCCTGAAGCCATCAGCGAAGCTCGAGGATGCACAGATTGCACCAAGCGTGAGCTATGCCTGCTCTCTGGGGGACTGCACAGCCCTCGGCTACGGGACATCATGTGGACAGCTGGATTCTCAGGGGAACATCTCCTACGCATTCAACAGCTACTACCAGATCAATAACCAGCTCGACGTAGCCTGCCAGTTCTCGGGTCTGGGGACAGTCACCAAGACAGACCCTTCCACCGGAAATTGTAAGTTCAACGTCATGATCCAGCCCTACTACAGCGGTGCACCAGATTGGAGGCACAGGAACCTTCATGGACCGGTTGGGTTAGCTCTGGGACTCATTCTGTTTATTTTGCTGACGATAAAGTGAGGCCTGAATTTTTTGTTTCCAGGCTTCTGAAGAATCTAATTTGTCATGTGCCATTTTTCCCCCCGACTGTTTTTACTACGCTGCTTCTAGGAAGGTAGATTTAAGTTTTCGAATGGTTAAGAGTCCCTTCAGATTTTGCAGCCTCCGCGATCAAGATCTTGCCTGTTTGAGAATCTTGTAAACCCCTCTGTGGGGGATGTTCTTTTTGTATGTGAGATATTACGTGGAGGGAAGAACAAGATGGTGTGATTTGTTGTCATTGCAGGAATTCAGTTGGGACAACACGGTAATTTCAAGACAACCAAAATAAGCAAAACTCCTTGAGTAAAATGTTCATTAAATACGGTCTCAGCAAGGAAGCAGGCTGTTCAGAACAGGCACGCAGAGACTCCAATCTCAACTAATCTGCTGTTGTCAAAGCAGATAGTATCGACCCTGAAGCTAAAACTAAGTCGGGTGGTTCCATTCCCATCGCTCCAGTAAATGCCTTTCCTGTAAGAAAAGAGCATGGCAGTGTCAATATCAGATCCGAGTAAGAGCCGTCGCATCGTATGACAGAGCACGACTTAAGGCTTTTCACATCTAGCAACTTGCAAGGACAGGTGAATTCCAGGCATCAGGATAACAAATTTGGCCAAAATCAGACAGGTGAACTGCAGGGTAGCAATGGTCGATGTTTCTAGCAAGTGTTTTGACAAAAAATTGCATAAAAAGGATTTAAACCTGAGACTTTTAGACTCACTGAATTGTATGGGAATGAGTTTGGAACCACTAAACCACTGCCTTTGGTGGTGGGCATTACTACCATGTTGAAACACCTAAATGCCCCTATTTCTATAGTCACGACCATGCCTATACTCACTATTCTTTGCATTGATTATCCCAACCTTTATCTTAAACAGAACCTACACAAATCGAGGGACTTCCCTTCAAGTGAATTTCAACAAGTATGGCCAGAAACTCTTCGTTTGCCTTCATATCTCATACATTACACCCTTTTTATGAAATGAAACTTCTTTGCTTCTGAACTGGCCATTACAAGATATCTAATGTAACTTAGTGGAAGACGATCTCAATGTCTTTTATCGATAGTATGCCTACTAGTGTCACAAGCTAGGCCTTCACCCACAAAATATTGCCCTTTCGGGACTAAGGTAGAGCAGAAGCCTATATTGCGCCGCAAATATTTTCCTGATCATACCATCTGCAACTTCATGACATTTTTCCCACAAGATTCAACGTTGCCACAAACCACCCCCACTAGGTTTCCAGTCAAGTTAGACTTGTGTACCACTTATCACAGACCAGACCTCAACTCAACACAAGAATCAACCTACTAGGTGAGTGAACCCCCTGCAAGATATGGTCCTGGTCATACCATCTGTAACTTCATGACATTTTTCCCACAAGATTCGACATTGCCACATTCCATCCCCACTAGGTCTCCAATCAAGTAAGACTCGTGTCGACTTGTATACCACTTCTCACAAACGAGACCTCAACTAAACCCAAGAATCAACCTACTGGGTGAGTGAACACCCTGCAAGATATGCTCCAAAGGTTTCTGGTCTATCCAATTTTAGAATCCCCAAGGACATCCCCACCCCAATTGTTCAATAGAACATTTGCATTGACTCTCACCCTATAGGGAAGGGGATATCATCTGTCTCAGGAAAACTTTGACCAAATGAAGGCGTCCCCATTGCATAGGACCTAAGCACACCTCTAAAACCAAAGTCACAGTCCCCACTTCAGAACAGAGAAGTATCGACCAACTAGGCAAGGAGGCCGACAACACAATCACTTGTTGCTGGACTCCGTTGACAGGCATCAAGCTACGAATTTGACAGAAAATTAAAAGCTGGTGAAGCAGACAGAAAGAATGCCTACCCATGAATTCCTATCTTCACCAATCTGGTGAACTGACCAATACATCTAACAATCAACAATTCAATCGATTACGGGAAAATGAAGCAACCGAATTAGAGATACCATACAGGAGTGACTGGGAAAAAAAAAAAAAAGAAGAAGATCAGAATCACCTGCGGTGGTCTACGAAGCGATAGAGGATGGAGAGGAATTGGCGGCGGCGGCAGGAGAAGAGGTGGAGGGAGGTTGATAGATGCGGGCGCGCTTGAGGATCTCGGCGACGACCCAGTGCTTGCGCTTGCTAAGAGGGCGCGAAGGGTCAAGGCGGACGCGGTCGCCAATGTTGCAGAGATTATGCTCGTCGTGAGCCATGAACTTGGAGGTCCGCTTCACGTAGCGATTGTAGAGCTTGTGGTGGAACAACCGGTCAACCGCCACCACCACCGACTTCTGCATCTTGTTCGACACCACCATCCCCACCACTCCTTTCATCCTTCTCTCTCGTCTCTACAAACCCTAATCAGTCAGTCCTGTTCGCTCGCTCTTTCTCCATCTCCGCCGCCGCCCCCCTGCCGCAGGTTCATATTTCCAGACCTCTACAGCATCTGGAGGGCATAGAGGTAATTTCGCACGAAAGCCCACCTGGTTGGAGACGTGGGTTTTTTTTTTTTTTTTTTTTTTGGCCTTTCGTTCACCCGGCTTGCCTCGATCCGAGCCGAACACATACACAGAACAGCTTTTTTTCTTCTTTTTCAGATGGTGACACACCCACCCTACTTCCCTATTGAATTTTTATTTCAACCCTAAACAAATTAGACGAATTAAACAAATAATAATAACACTAATATCGTTAATATTATAGCACCAAAAGAATGGTATAGTTTAAGAAATCGATATTCGTAAAGATACAATTTCAAGAACGTCATATGACTATTGCTGAGAGGCGACACTTGAACATGTGACATCGACATCACTAAACTGTATGGGCATGGATTTTAAATCACTGGACTCAAGTTCTGTTAAATTACACATAATATAAAATATTACAATAAAAATTTTAATAATAATAAAATACTTCATTGATCAAACTATAAAATTTAAACTTGTACAATCCCACCAGTATTGTTATAAGCTGCAAGGCTCGATTAGCCATCCGAGTTTGATTTAGATTCTGTGCTCACTCATCTATTTTTCTTCAGTGATGGTCGCAAGGCAGACCTACAAATCTAATAATCGATGGGCAAAGAAGAAACTGTCCGTGCATATTTTCGGATTCTACCATGGTACCTTTGGTAACAAGGAATTGATAGACAAGTCTCGTTTGAGAGTTTGAGAACTGAACCGAACTACCGTCTCGGCTCCCTCCGCCAATTTTTAGGGTGTGAGGGCTCTCAGCCAGTATGTACGCATCATCCTAGACCGAAGCCAGCACGGAGGCTAGCTTCACCTAACGAGCTTACACCCGACTTCCGAGAGGATTGTTCATTCAAGGCAACCCAGGTGTCCTGTTTGGTTCACTTCAGATTCTTATCGGTGTCCCGTTGCAAGATTCCTTCTAACGACATCCTCCAGTGAGCTAGAATCCAATCTGCCATGGCAGGAAGCTTCATCGGCTCACCTGAAACTGGCAGACATGGCAGCTTCAACCTAAGAGCTATCAGATTCTGAACAAAGAGATGGACTCGATCTGAATCAGTTCCAGTCTTTTCACAAGAGAGAGTAGAACAGAATACACAGCAACGATGAACTGCTCGTCGAGTTGGGTCGGGTCCAAAGGCTCCCGCTGAGTCTACAAGAACACACTGAGTTTGCTCACTATTAGGCCCCTGCCAGATTTCCCAAAATAAAAGCAGTTCTCAGCAAGGATCAAGGTCCTTCAAATCCAAAGCTTTATTTGAATGAAGGGTTGGGAGAGAACATTTGGATGGAGAGTCTTATGCCTCTAAAATCCATCCGTTCGAATCAAGATTATTTACACTCGAGAACAACCGATTATTTTTAACTCGACTTGAATGGATCTTTTTACATTGAGCAAATAGATTTACGATCCTAATGGAGGGATTTCAAGGAATACCACTCTTCCCCTGCTTCCCTTGGAATACTTTCAACTGAACTGAAGGCAAGAGTGCGAGGGATACCACTGCATACCGTATCATGCAGTATCACCGTACCCTCACAGAATTGTACACTTCGATGTACTTTCCTGCAGTGTTGTTCCAGCTGTTGTCGATTTCCATCACCTTCTGCACTATTCCAGCCCACTTGTCGGCATCTGCAGCATATGAATTGTCGAGAGGAGGAACCATCAGAATGCAGAAAATAAAGGGGCAATGAAGCTACAGATTGTTCTCCCAAGCAATATCATGTGGTTTTTGATGTAACGTTTTTCTGTTCATAATTCTTGAAGAATACAAGGAAAATAACATGTTTTCGATCTTGGGTCATCATGAGAAATGAAATGCCGATGTGCGAAGGTAAGACGTCCCATCAAGAGCCGATTTGAGAATATGTTGAGGATGATGTTCTAAGCAACTCCAGGAAAAAAGAACAGCTCCACCAAAAAACAGTGAAAAGAACTTCGAAGAGGGAAGGTTCATTCTAGAGAAGCATCAGGCTGCTGGAAACTCTACAAAAGGTGACCCTATTTAGTATACTAGAATGAAAAGGAAATCAAGACAGTAGAAATTGCATGCGTTCCATATTATTCCCTGTCATTCCATCACAGCCAACAGGTCTTTAGAGCTACTCATGCATCTACCTCATAAGAAACATCTCATAAACCATTATTAGCATTCATGAAATAGCATGTGCCACAGATTTCTTCACCTTTTCTTCCTTTGTCCCCTTTTAAGAGAAGGAAAACTTGTTCTATCAAGAGACTCATCATGTTCTGTTGTAAGCTATGCAGACGCTACCTAACTATTGAATTCTAGGATGGATATTAAATTTATCCCGGGGTAACAACACTTACTTTCCCTGCAAAGAGAAAATGCTCGGTCCAGAGCCCAGTTCAACGATCCCTCGTCAATACCTTCAAAGACAAACCTAACAAGCAATACAATAAATTGGTCAGTCCATGAATAGAGGCACATAAGCAGCAGCTAAATGCAGATGCAGGAACAGAGGGATACAAAAATCTCTTCAGTTTGAATGAGCATTGGCTCGGCGATAAACCATGCCACCAATATATGTTCATTGAACCAAGTTTCATTTACACTGTTGGTGCAACTTCCTACAAGCTGAGCTTTTAGGAGTTGCTTAACTCAGAGAGGTGATGCTTTCCTTTTCTTTCCTTTCAAGTATGACATGTGTAATGACCTTTTTGGAGAAGTTGAATGTCAACCTTGAGATGCACAAACCTTTGAAACATGCAAATTGCGCATCCACATACAACGGGTAATTGTGGCTATGCAAGTGTTCCAAAAGGGTTTTTCGCACTCAATGCAAGTAAAAACTCCAAGCATGGTGTTATCAGGAGTGTTTCTGCCGCTCTGAAAGCCCAACTGGCTTTGGGGTTTCGAGTTTCAAGTCTCTGTAACACCCTAATACAATTTAATTTTTCAATCTGATTATGTTTTATGTCACATTCTATCTGGAAATACCAAGTCTCACATACACTTTAGTGAGTTTAAAGTGAATGTTCAATAAACCCGGGGTTGCACTTTCTTACAAGCTATGGCCTCTGATTGATAATACCTTTTAGGTGATTGATAATATAAATGAGCAAAGTTGAATCAAATGCCATATCTGGTGCCAACAATCTGTAAAATATATTTTAACCAAAAAAAAAGTTAAAAATAATCTAAGTAATTTGCACATGGTACCCATTTGCCGCGTCTCCATTTGATTGATCATCCATGTCAAATACAGTGTCTGCTAAACCGCCAGTTTTCCTAACTATTGGGACCTGAAATAGAGTTCAGAGAAATTAGTATGAGCCATCACAAATAAACTACACAAAAAGTGTCAAATATTTTCTCAAGCTCTACAAAATTAATAGACTGGGGCAATATTAGATTCCAAGCTCTGCTGCTAAAGCAGCAAGGAGACCATGATTCATTGAGATTATTCTGAGATCAAATTCACAAGGTTAAAGCACTCACTGCCCCGTATCTCATCCCGATCATTTGGGCAAGTCCACATGGTTCATACATGGAAGGAACTAACACCATGTCTGCTGCAGCGTACAGCATATGGGACAGCTCTTCACTGCATAAAATCATAGCTAGATGAAAGAATTTTACAAATTTACTGATTTTTATGCTTCTGCAAAGAGAAAAGAAAGCTCACTGAGGGTGTTTATAAGGTCATTCACCTGTACATCAGAAGAATCCGCACGCTAGGACCTTGATTGTGCTACAAAAAGTTGAATGAGCTGTTAGTCAAATTCCACTGGAATCCACATTGGAAAAAAATGTAGGAAAATGAACTTCAAGGATTTTAAATATTCTTGAAATAAGCAGTGAAAGGGACAAAGTTAGCTCAGGAAAAGGGAAAGCATATAAGAGAAGATGCTAGGTTTACGAAAAGATAGAAAGCTTCAGATAATATGCAATCACAGATTAAACGGATTCAGATTACCAAATCTGCAAGATACTTGAACTCGCTCTCAACCCGCGAATCGGGAGCTTTTCCAAGTACAATCATCTGTCCACCCTGAAAGCAACATTTTGAAGCAAAAGAGACGGTTAATAGAAGCTCTATCAAGTAATGCAGACCAAACTTTTCCATGAATTGATTTGGAAGAAGTCACAGTTGTGGCTAAGTCAACTCATCAACAGATAAAGAGGATGAAGAAATATCATTTGGGAGACTTGTGACTCCGAATTGAACAGCGGTTGCACAGAGGGGCAGAGGAAACTGATAAGCATGAACTTACAAGTTCCTTAACACGCTTAATTGCATGAGTGATCAAGTGAAGACCCTTTTGAGCGACAAGTCGGGTAATACAAACAACCAGGGGAACCTTAACTGATGCACCCATTGCATTGTCCCCATTGAAGATTTCTTCCCCTTTCAAGTCCAACCCGAGCCCCTTCTGCATAGTATTTACATAACTTTTTGCCTTCAAGATTTTTGCTGCAATAATGAAAGATGAACACAGCACCAAAATATACCTCAGATTTCGATTCTTTGCAGAGAGGGAAAAAAGAAACATTTTTACTTGACACATTACCATTAAATTTAGCGGGCAAGAATATGTCAGTTGCAGGATTCCACATTCCTGTGTCTATTCCGTTCAATATCCCAACATACCTAAAGTATTTTATCAGGAAGCTTATATCAAAACTAACCTTAAACATGTTTTGTAGAAAGGTGAGAGCATAAAAATAAGCTAAGAAAGTCATAACTTTATATAGCTGAACGGAAAATTTTGTGATCCGTACTTATCACGATTTCTGATCAAAGTGCTCGCAAGCCATCCAGAGCAAAGTGTTTCCTTGAGATACGTTGGAGACACTGTCCTGAAGAGGGGAAATATATGACTTAATGAATAAAGTTAATGTTTTTTTTTTTGCCATAAACATAACCTTCTAATAAGCATGTGCCTCATTTAGTTTGTCATTCCCATATCTGCATGCTTCTACTATGAATCTCCTATTTGTATGTTTCAGCAAGGAAATTCATGTATACTAGTAACCCAAAGGCAAAGCTTTAGGTAGTCAATAGTCGCTGTCTGATGGCTTATCAGAGCCACATATTCAGGTGATTGAGCTATATGCCCCAAGATTTTTAATTAGAACTTGAACAAATATAAAAGTGACTTACACTACTGCATTGCTGTACACGATACCACCCTTCAACAAGCTCAATCTCTCAGGATTATGACCTACTGTTCGATCATCTACAGCCTATCATAGTGAAAATTCAGGAAAACAAGGATTCGAGTCCTTCAATATAGGCTAAACTTGGAGATTTATACTGTTAAAGAAACACGAACGGACAAATGCTGTAAGAACTCAACAAGTCAAGACATTTTGCTATTTGCCGGTAATAACAGTAAAAAAAATGTTCAGGCATTCGCCAAAAGAAATTTCCCATAAGTTTCATAGTATGAATCAAAGACTTCTCGTTCTCCCATGAATACCATGTTTATGATGGATAACTGCACTTCAATGTGATATGGATGTAACGAGCAATGAGTGAGGCCTAATTAAATTACTTGGAGCTATGAATTATTTTCATTCTCTCCAGTCTCACCTTCTCCTCAGTCGCATAGACAGAACCATCGAGACCACACTTACTGAGTTGTTCTTGTCTGCAAAGAATAAAACATAGCCACATCAATAGGCTGAATTGCAACTCATCCAAAAAAAAAAAAGGAAAAATGAAACTCATAAACTTGAGGAAAGATGGCAGCCCCTTCTTTGCCCTCAGAAAACAAGTAAGTTCACCCAGAAACCACATCATTTATTAGTCGAATCAAGGTTGAATAGGAAGAGATAAATGCAGACATACCTACATTCACCATAATGCTCCATGTTATGGATGGTCAAAGTTATCCTCGGTTTCTAGAATCAAATGTTTACGTCAATAAGAATGATGTGCCAGACTGTCTAATAAGAAATCCAAATTAATTGTGATGCTTCATGGGATACTCTTTACTGATTAAGGAATTGACCCAGTGACCAGAAGAGGTTGTATCCTTTTGATCCCCTTCAAGAAGCATATTACCTTAAGAGAAAGATGATGGTACATGTCCCAGTAAAGCAAGGGCAAAGCACTCGCCTGCCATTCATGTACATGAATGATATCAGGCTGCACAAGGGTTACCTGCCATCATTCATAATTTCATTAAAAACCAGAAATAAAATCCTGAATCATATCACAAGGATTCAATTACCTACACAAGAACTAATTAATGATGACTAGACTAGGCCCTCTAGAAAATCTTTTAAAAGGTGAATGTGCAAATTTGGGATCCACTTGTTAAGACATGAAGGGGCCCTTATCCAGTTATAGCTCATATGTACAATTGCATAAGAACAAGAACGAGTTAAATATGCGTCGTCCAGACAAAAGGGGTAGCTCTCACTCAACGTGTATATATGTTTCCATTAATAATAGTTCAAGATAAGTTTGCCAGACTAACCATACTAGGTGCAAGATTTTTCGCAGTAGCTGAAAGTTGATTGCAAATGATATTCCGAAATTACAACTCACAACAGCAATAATTAGAAGTCCACGTGGCAAAAATTCTAAAGTAGAAGCACAGACCTGCATCCATTCAAGGCAAGCTCGACTGAAGAACAAGTATGCCTCCATCTCATCATACGAGCCCCCATACACAGACTGCCCTTTAAAGAAATGATTTGATGGTTCAATGAATATCACCGGGATCCCGGAAACAGTCCCACGATATGCATGAGTCGGGACCCAGTTTCCATCATGGAATGATTCGTATGACGTTATCAACGTCAATTCCGATATCTGTTCCTTCGGAATACACTCATAAAAGGGCAACATGATATCAACTGTATGACCACGAGACAAACATGCACGTGCCAGTCCCGTGACAACATCACCGAGGCCACCGACTTTTGCTATAGGAGCCATTTCGGCCGTGACATGTATTATGTGCTGGGTGTCAGAGTCCTTCTCAGTGTCAGGTGGGACTTCAAAGTTTGCATCTGAAGAAGGGAATTCCCTCTTCCAGAAGGGAATTTCATCATCAGGCGAAGGCCACTTTGCACCCTTCAAAACGGGACTGGCCACACTCACTTTATTTCCAGCGCGTGCCTGAAATTAACAAAAGCGGAAGAAACTTTTTCAGTATCAAAGGACTCTATAGCTCCAGGATCCTTTTTAAAGTCTTAATAAGTCTTATATTGCTCTTACTAGGAGTTACATTTAACAGACAATAAATGATCACAAAAGTTGCCTCAGATTCTTAATAAGTTTGATCCATCAACGCTTTCATGGAAGAGAACCAATCTTGATTGTAGAGCATGCAAGGAAGGTAATAAATTTAGCAGAGTAGAGAATTAGAAACCTCTGTAAGACCAAAGGGTGTCCATAATTCTAATTTTCATTATCAATCCCAGCGCTCTTCGGCTCCTCTGAGCTACACCCAACTCGCAACGCACAACTATTCGCATTCTCCTTCCTCTGAGCTACCCATATTATCTGACCACCTTCTACCACAACAACATAGACTGAAAGCAAATGAAGGGGCTTTCGACTTACCACCACAGTCGGAGTCGGAGGGAAGATTTGCAGCGGTTGAAGGGGAATCGAGGGCTTTGCACCTTAGCGAGGAAGCAAACGACCTGCGGGTCTTCGAACAAAAAGGAGCGGGGCAGGCGTTTCTGCTGTTAGGGAGAGCTCTCCGAGGACAACACGTAGAAAGAGACGAAATAAAGAGGCTCGAGAGCCACAAGTTGCTCCTAGCTGCACACTCCATCATCACCCTCGATGACTATAGCAGACGGCGAACTGAGGAACAGGTGGAAGAGAGATTTTATTATCGCCCAAGGGAATTCTTGGAGTGCAGCGGGCAATCTCGAGAATCAAGTTTCTTCCATCAATTGATTAAACTGTCCATCAGTATCGAGAATATGCTTTCCGGAGGAGTACCGCACATGATTTTTTTTTTTTTATTTTTGTCGAATATGAACCCGACAACTTTGATCATAAGAAATCATAAATTATTATTATTAATAAAATTAAAAAAAAGTTTAATACAGTCAGTATCGCTCAATCCTGCGTTCAATTTTACTTGTAAGACTTCTTGTCCCTGGTGATACCAAGAAGCTCACTGTCACTAGTCCCATAAACACCTCATAAACTCATGGTTACCATAAAGTCTCGTGTATAACAGCGTATACACATGATAGTCGTGGTGATGCCAGCCGATCAAATTCAATTGTTTCTGTTATTATTCTTTATTTTTAGGATTTTATAGTTGAATTTTATTGGCCGGTAGCACCGCGTAAATGTTATCACGTACTGACATTGTTATTTAGAAAAGTTGATGCGTAAATTCAAGTAAGTTTATGTGTAAGGTACATGTGTGGATTGGATCAGGCATCCGATGGTACCATGTTGACAAGGTCAGCCTTAATATTGGTTGTCTAGTTTATTTGATACGACAGTCCGAATATTATGTCGCAGAGGGTGACGGGTCAGTAAACGCTCTTCTTTAAAATTCCACACATTTTCTTGCATGGGTTGTAATTTTCTTAGCAATGAAATACCAATTTTCTTAAAAAAATATTTTACACCTCTTATCAATTGTCTCTGTTTCTTTTCTGCAGGAATTCAGCTTAAATTAGCTTGCAGTTAGGCTTAATTGCAGCGTCCTCTTATGGATGCTGATTTTCTCTTCTTTTTTTTTATTGCTTTAGAGTTAAATACCAGAATCAAGCTGTTGGGATCTTGTAATCTTCTGAAAATCTAGGAGGGAAGAAGGAATGGATTTAGAGTGCGGGGCAATTTGGAATGAATTCTTGAAAATTCTTAAGATATTTATATATTTCACTAAATTTTCTTTTTTTTTTTAATTATCCTATTCCCTTTAATTTTTTCATGCTGAGAAATCTGGATGATCTTATATCGTCACGATGTCATGAGAAAATACTGATCTTATGATAAATAAGTAAATTGAAATTAACCATTCTAGCAGTTACCTTATTTATTAATAATGAAAGCAATTTAATTGATTTTTCTCATCACGTCACTATGAGGTAGGGCATCTATGATATTTTCCTGAACAGATTTTCTTGACCATAGTAAGCCACACCTGGCTTCTATTCCATAAGAACCACGTTGGGACAAACTATCTTAGGTTATTCTACCTCATGATAACGTGATGAAAAAGAACTAATTAATTGCTCTTATGAATAACATAGTGATAATTGTTAGAACAATTAACACAAATTTACACGTCTGTTACAATCCGATAGGTACTTCCTCACACTATTTAACGAGATAAAATCACATAAGAATATCTCATGTTGGAGAGATTTGTCTTATTAAACCAATCCGAAAATCTAAATTGATCAAGTTCAAGCGTACCAATTGGAAAAAAAGGTAGACAAACAGTATGCACTAAAAAGAGGCTTAGAATTCTTACACGCATCAAATGTTCTTAATAAGTTCTACTCCCTATAAAAACCGAGTCCTCAAACAGACTTTTCTTAACTTACATGTTTTAACTTTCCTTTCCTCGGCAAGCGTAGTTTGATAAATACAAAAGAAAAAGGACAGAAAAGAAAAGAAAAATACAAGCAGATGAAACTTCTCTTCTTTTCTCCTCTCTCAACTCCCCAAATTTCATCGTCCATTCTTCTGGTACTTCCTTCTCACCATAATCAGTCTATGGTCATTGGCCGGGCGATACAGCACCTGAACCGGGCCTTGCGGACAGTGGTGAGGACCTCAGCCTCTGCACATTCGAGCATCTTGACAACCTCATTGAAGGGAGGCCTGACCTCGGGGTTCGGGTCCCAGCACGGGTCATGATCTCGCTGAGGATTGGGAGGCAGTCTGATGGAATGATCGGACGGACCCCCTTGTTAACCACTGCACAAAGCCGCCTGAACTGCGGTCATGTTCTGGAAGGGAAGCATCCCGGTGATGAGCTCCCACAGGACGATCCCAAAGCTGTAGACATCCACTTTTGAAGTATAGGGCCTGTGCTGGATCATCTCCCTGACAAGATTGAAGATATACAACAAATGG